>MAEB01000050.1:0-54447 GCA_001680515.1 Fusarium phaseoli
CGCGCCTGCCCCCCCGGCGCCCCCCCCTCCAACGACCGTTCCCCCAGCGGCTGCTTCCTCAGCTGTTCTTCCACCAGCGACTTCTCCCACAACCACTGCTTCCTCAGCGGCTCCTCCTCCAACGACCGTTCCCCCAGCGGCTGCTTCCTCAGCTGTTCTTCCAACGACTTCTCCCACCACCACTGCTTCCTCAGCGGCCCCGCCCCCTACAGCAATCAAGGTTAGCAAAGAGATTTTGACTGGGCTTGAAACCTGGGAAGCTTCACCATCGGAGTTCATTAAGCAAGATTCCATTTCGACACAAGATTTGGGCAGCTATATTCGAACAATTGAGAAGACGAACACCCTGAACAATGCCAGGCTGCGATTCGCGAAACGGAAGCTCTGTCAACTCAGAGAAACATGGCCATATAAGTCGAAGGAACTCTATCTGCAGCGGTTGCAAACTTGTGGTATTCATTTGAGTAGTCAGGAGTATGACAGATGGATGCGCGAGGGCAAAATTTACAACGTACTTGCCACGAAGTTGAGCGTGGGAGCTCTCCTTTCTCTCGAACTTACACCAAGACAGTAAGTCTTAATTACGATGCGTGAGCGACGCCGCTAATATTCTCAGACTCAAACGATTTCCTCTCTCTGATGGAGAAAAACAGGAAGCCTACTTAGCTGACCTGATAAAGCGAGGAGCCAAAGAAGGGGCAAACCAATGTACACCTGCCGCAGCTAAGATTTCGGCACACATGGACGAAACCTTTTCGTCCGAGAATATGGTATTAGACAAGAATAGTGTGTTGGTCAATACTGCTGCAACCCAGGTGGCTCGCAAACGCAGGGCTTCACAAGCTTTGGCGAATCAAGATTATCGCCCATTCCACATCGACAAAACCCTGGTTGGATTTGCTTCCCAGACGGAACATAACCCTGTCTCCGCGCCGGATACAGCCTCGCCCTCTCATTCCATCGGTCATGAGCTATCCCACGACACCCAAACGACGCCACATCATCCACGGGCACCGGGTGGTATCTCATCATGCTCGTCCGCCACACACTCAGTGCCAGACTCTACAGCCATTCGGAGCCATGTCACAGAAAGCCCTTCTTTAGATTCCCGCTCAGACTTCCGGAGCCATGTCCCAATCCAAGAGTCCTCAGGCAGTCCACATTCTGGCCAGTGGTTAGAGGCTGGTGCGGCGCATCAGTCCGTATTATCACCGCCAGAGTCAGAGCCAAGAGAGGAGGCGAACACGACAACAAACGATATTGGCCCTGGCTCCGCGCAGGAATCATCGACACAAGACCTAACGCCCGTTCAGCCACGCTGCCATGGCCCATCCCATGGCGCCGCAGAGATGTCCTCCCAACAGCGGGACAGTCCCCCCCCGATCCCTCTCACGACTCAGATGGGGCCAGGCTCAACCGCCATCCAGGGTCATGTCACCAGAACATCTTGTTCAGGGACCTGGCCAGAGTCTGACCGGATACCAACCCAAGAACCCTCGGGCAGCCCACAGTCTTACCAGAGATCGGAAGCCCCCGCATTATCGTCGTCATCAAGCGTGACGACGATGGAAAGGCCCTTAACTGCATCTCCAAGTCTACCGCAACTGGTAGCAGCCCAACAGTGTCCTGCGTTGCCCCACAAAACGCCTCAAGTGGTCATGGAAGACGAGGTCACAGAAACCTCACCTACTTCGGATTCTACTTTGGTGTTCCGGCTGAGTGGACACCAACCAGGTGTGCTGGACAATGTCAAGCCCGCAATGGTTCGGTCAGTGGATGTGGATTCCCAGGCGGTAGGGCCGCCCAAGGTGGACAGGCAAGCACTCTCACAGCACTCTCGATCTATCGGACAATCACAGGAACAAGCCAAGCTTGCCAGCGCCAGCCCCATCTCACTGTCGAGCCAAGGGACGTCAGAGACGACCGGACCCGCCCAGGCAGATCCCATCTTGGAGCCAGAGAGCGACATACAAAGACTAGGCATGCTTGCAGGCACCCGAAATCTCGGAACTCAAGAGTTTGATTTGCCTCGTTTCTTGCAAGAAGAGACTGTGTCGCCGCGCCAACCGGCCCCATCCCCGACTTATAGTATGGTGTCGATTGGGACCACTGAGGCTTGGAAGACGCTTGATGCGATGGATTTTTCTGGTGAACCTAACGTATGGGATTATTTTAGTCATTCTTGAAATTCCACAGGAAGCATGATGTAAAAGAAGACCCCCTTTGCGTCGCTCCTTCTTTCTGACTCTCCGATCCCTTGTTCATGTATCTCCCTCCTGTTTTCATCCACGGGTTTCAATATTGTTTCTGGCATGATTATCAAACACTCTTGAGAACGCCAAAAGAACGAGATAGCCTTGACCTTGTTGCGTTCAATGGAAACTTGGATTGAATTCGTGATAAGAATAGCCACACCAACGAAGCCTTGGGAAACGTATATGCCGTTCTCGTCGAAGCCAAAGATTGTTGGCCGGGCGCTCTTGGCTTTCCTGGATCTCAGCCGTTCTCTAGATAACATCTCGCTGATCTCTGGGATCTTAAGGTCTGGTTAGCCAAGGTGCTACAATCAAACTATGTTCCTCACCTTGTGACTAGCGAGAGTGGAAAGTTTATCGCATAGATCAGGAAGAGTGTATACGTAGAGTTTTGTGTCTCCCTGCATCTTCACAATCGGCTCAATTTGGCCGACTGCCGTTCGTAGATCATCGAGAATCCCGGCTGTTTCATCTGAGAGATCCAACTTCTCGGCTCCGTCTTGTAGCCCCAACTTTTCGTCTGAGGCATATGGCATCGTAAGCTCGGTGTCGGGTTCGGTGTCAGAATTATGAGGCGATCCGAATAATAAAAAAAGGGAATAAAAAAGCACGAGCTGTAAGCTTTATAGGAGAGTTGATAAGTTCACCAAAAGGTCAGACATAGGTGGGAGAAAATGGCGATGCATGAGGCTGCTCTACGGCCCGATCCCAACGAGCGTGAGTTGTCACTGCGATGTGGGGATGAGGAACACTGGAAAAATAAAGGTCCGAAGGAGGGGCGTATGATTGGACCACACAGAGCTACCCTAGGCCACCAAGACCAAGCACGGCCCATGAGCTGATACATGTATAGGTACTGATAAAGCTCTTTCGATGAGCCGAATGGGAAGAAACAAAATAAGCGAGAATGTCGCATTTTTTAACGTTCTGTTAGTGTTAGCTTCTGGAGTTGAGGCTCGTTTGCGATGGGAAAGGGGATGTTAACCCACCAACTTGCCCTTTCGAGAATTCGTCCCAGCTCGATTGATCATCTACTTCCATGACTACGCTCACGTCAAAGCCTTGACGATTCCCACTGGAAGCATCGTCCTGGTCTGTCTTGGGTCAGCACAGCTCCTTTTTGTTGGAAAGGAAAAAAACTTAATACTCTGTTCATTCTCATTAGAGGAATCATCCCGGACTCTCCCACCTTCAACACCGTTCTCCTTCTTTTCCTCCGGCTTAGAGGAATCATCCCGGACTTTCCCACCTTCAACACCGTTCTCCTTCTTTTCCTCCGGCTTCTTAGAGGAGTCCTCAGATGGGCTCATGATGACTCGCAGCCTTAGATGCGGAGTTGATATCGAATATCAAATGGTGAATTCTAGTGGCGGATAAGAAAGAGCACAAACACAGCCGTGTTTGCGGAGAACGTGCTTGAAATCGAGTTAGGTGCCATTCAACTCAGACGTGGGAGAACGTCTCATCTTATACCCAGCAAGATATTCCCAGTAGGACCCAAGTTCTGGGGAACTCTAAGCCGTTCTGGGCTCGAGTAATAGGACACATGGCTTTGCCAATCCGTACATCATGCAAGCGATCGCGATGGGATGACAGCAACTGCAACAAGAACTGATCCACCAACAGCCACAGAACACCAACTGACAGGCCATCAAATGCAATCTCTCTCCTGTTCTGTTCTAGTCTGCTTGTCGTGTTGTTGCCAGCCCGGCTTCCATCACAGGCTCATGACAACCTGAGACAGACTTCACATTGTTGACCAATAGCCACCATGAGCACGTCAGGAACCCATCCTTGATGTCTCCCCTGGTCGAATGCGAGAAGGTTTCGGCTTAGCTGCATGTAGGTTGGCCACGGCCTCGTTCCCGTTGCACTGACATGCAGCGACTGGTGAGGGTTACTGGACCAGTCACCCCAGTTCTGTCAAGGGTCGGTGATAGTGATCGAGCAGTTGGCCATGAAGAAGTGATTAATGCAGCCAAGGGGCCCCCATGAGCTGAGCTGTACTCCGCCCTCCATCAGCAAAATGAGGCGGCCGGCCAAAGACGGCTGCGAGGAACATTCAATCGTCCCAGGGGTTTTCATCGAACATGAATATAACACAGCGGCGCTACTGGTCAAAATATTAGCAACGGCATTAAGCGATCAATTAACTATCCGGAAGCACCAGCTCATAGGCTACAACATGCTGCCTTTATCCTGTGCTGTTCTAGTTTGACTCCTTTGCTTAATACCAGAAGTCGTGCAACCACAATTTGTTGACCTGTTACCGCCCAGGGTGGGCTTGCCATGTGCCAGCACTAGTGAGGCTAGTAAGCTCATTTAACAACTCATACATGCACTGCATTTTAGTGGCACTGAACAGCCATGGGTAGGAAATGGGATAACTAGCATTTCACAGTAGAGGCAACTAGACTGGTTACTCTGACGTTTACGTCAGGGGCAGAGCATAGCGACGAACGCAACCGAGGAGTTCTTCATGGCCCACTGGTTGCATTCTGTTAGCCCGCATGCCCCCCACATCCGTTCCGCCTGTTTGGACGATCCAGACGAGGCGTAACGGGGCGGCCAAGTGTTAGAAACTAGATTTATTAATATGGATTATACTAGAATAGCTTGTTCAGTCACCAGGCATGTCATTAGCAACAGCTTAAAGCGAGCACAGAGCAAGATACCATACATAATACACTCACACGCACACCTATATTAAAGAGTCAGAGGGAAAACCTAGAATAGTTTCTTAACTGTCAAGCGTGGAAGCAGAAGGGCGATAACTATGGAAGTCATAGGAGTGGATGTTCTTCCACTCTTCCATCTATCCATCCATCCATCCACTCTTCCATCCATCCATCCATCCATCCACTCTTCCATCTATCCATCCATCCATCCACTCTTCCATCCATCCATCCATCCATCCACTCTTCCATCCATCCACCCATCCACTCTTCCATCCATCCACTCTTCCATCCATCCATCCACCCATCCATCCATCCATCCATCCATCCACTCTTCCACTCTTCCATCCATCCACTCTTCCATCCATCCATCCACCCATCCATCCATCCATCCATCCACTCTTCATCACATGAGCCACCAAGCATGGACGGAATGGGGGACAGGTGGTGCCTTAGGCAGCTAAGTCAAGAAGGTCCACATCTCACACGTCACCAACACCTTTAACATCTCCTTGCATCTTCTTAGAATTCCAATAACTTCATGTCTAATAGAGCGCAACAGCATAGCATATTATCGATCTCCCCTTGCTTCACACCATACACCACCAGGAGATGAAAAAGCGTCGCGTCAGGAAGAATACCTCCGATGACAAGATTGTTGAGAAATGCAACGAAATAGTAAGATATAATCCTTCTAGAAAGGTTCTTCTCTTCCATGCTAAGTATCTCTAGACCAACCAATCTTGCCAGTCGCTGGTATGGGAAGACTATGGCGATCTCCACGACGAAATAATTACGGACGATGTTCTGGCCCTCGTCGTAGATGTGGACCGGTCGACGGGTTCATTGCAGTTTTTCGAAGTTCCCAGCGATGACTATTTGGACATGGTCGGACAGGATAAAAAGGGAAAGGTGATTGTGTGCTTCGAGAAAGATGTTCGAGCCGTGTGCTTTGGAGTATGTCGAGTAGGCAAAGTCTTCAGAGCATAGGACTCTACCACCTGATTCGTTTTCGCTTGGTTAAAAACTGCAGCGCTAAAGTACGAGGACATTGCATCGTAATGAATGGCGTGGAATTAGCAAAATGCGGCACGGTTAGGCGGCATGTGACGTCTGCTTGGTTGGCAATGACGCGAATAGCATCCATGCCCTCGAGCTCATAGACATTTGAGTAGAGTTGTACTATGCATATTAGCCGGGAAATAAGAATAGCATATGAACTATTACCATCATCCTCGAGTGTTGAGCGAGGGTTTTCCGCAGCTCGAGCCCCTCCCGGGTCGCTCTCGTCACTGGCCTCGCTTCCATTACCGTCATCACCTTCACTGCCATCGCTATCGTCATCGATCGGTGTTTCGGTCGGTTGCTGGCTCGCTGCAAGATCTAGCACGCCATGGAAGCTTGGGATGGCCTCGTGCCTAGGCATGCTTGAATCGGTTCGAAGCCGTCTGGCCGGACTGGTGTCGAAGTATGCCACTCGTTTGGCCTGTGTCGGTTGGTGTGCGCCTAAAGCAATGGGGTTAGTTAACGTTCTGTTTCAAAACGATCGTGGGGTCAAGACTTAGTAGTGAAAGGAGAGAAGGAGAGAAGTGCAACCGAACCAGGGACACGATGCTATGATTGATCTCGACAGTAGTACTCCAGGCCTGTAATCTAGAAATAAAGGTGCTGGCCTCGCGATTGATCTCGTTCAACTTGGTGATGGGGATTGCGATGCTGCAAAGAAAGAGGATGGCGTCCCCAAGGCGCTCATAGATAGTGCATAATAGGGTGCGAGCTGCCTTGCGTCTGCTCCGTTTAGCTTGCGAGTATCCTTTCAATTGCGCATCCCCCTCGTTGATGAGCGTAATGATGTTTTGAAGGGACTTTAGTTGTGATGTCGCTAGAGTTGGTGCGTTTTCGAGACTTGATAAGAGTGCCTCCACTTGCTTCAGCTCGGCTTCGAAGTCCATGATGGGAGAATGTGATGTGATACAACAGTGTGGAGAGACAGGAGAAGGAGAGGATGGATAGATGGAAGGAGAGGATGGATGGATGGATGGATGGATGGATGGAAGGAGAGGATGGATGGATGGATGGAAGCAGAGGATGGAAGGAAGGAAGGGAGGAGGAGCCACATGGCGTCCGCTAATTGGGGGCTTGCCCTGGCACCTCTCCTGGCTGCCACGCCAACCTAGCAAAGGCATGTGCAACCACTATGTGGACCTCGTCTTCTCGCACATGGACAAGTGATTGGCTTCGCCATGCGCGCCACCAATAGAAACCCCCACACTGGGGAAAAAGCCTCCCCACATGCTGGTGCAATAGATGTTTGCCCCGGCAACCGGCGCGCTTAGATGGCAACCCCAGTGGACTCGCGGATTCGTCAAGGCGGCTGCAGCTGTGGAATCGCACCACCGAGTCCATTTCTGTCCTTCGATGTGATGTCGGCTGAGGGACTTGATCATCAGGCTCGCGATGGGGGCACACACAAAGAGTCTGCCGAGATACGAGAGACTCATCCAAGGCGGTTGCAGCTGTCGACCAAGTCATATCTCTTACCCCGCCCAGCTCGTTGTGTGTAAGCACGCTTAAGGACTTGAGAATCAGGCTCGCGATGTGGGGTGGTCGGACTATAAGATGTGACCATGTCTCTGGCTGTTCCTGCTGAGGAGGTAATGAATGACCTTCCCCAGGGAGTTCAGTATTCTCAGATTCACCAAGCTCTCGATAACAAGATACCAAGCATGTAAGGACGCGGCCCCGAGACTTGACTCATTGCTCATCATCAAAGCAGCCAGAGAGTGCTCGCTATGTGCAAACTGCTTATTTCGACGACTAAGTACACGGGCTGCCCACCTTCGTGCAACATGGTCCGGCGAGATGTAGTCACCACCGGCTGCACCCAATTCGCTACGACTGGTCAACAGTGCGCAAACCCGACCAAGGAGTACCTGGGCAACTCGAAGAGTAGAACACAGTGTCCGAGACACAAGGACGAGGGATATGGAGACACAAACAATCGCTGAATTACGGTTCTCAGACTGCTTCATGGAGGGAAGAGGGCATAAGGGGATGGGACAGGGCGGAGGTGGCTCTGCATCGATCGGAGAGGGGGCATGGTCTAAGTAGAGAGCCAATGTGTTTGCGAACTTGCAGTTCTAAAAACGATTGATCTGTCTTGCGTAAACTAAGGCTTGTACAACCTGCTTTGCAGCAGTAAATTCCCCGTGCCAGCAACTCCGAATGACTTCACCATGGCGTAGGTGATCGGAGGCTGGAAAGTCCGATTTCTCAAATCGACACGTCACCTCATCCTCATCAAGATCTCCATAGGGCTCCTCACCGTACATAATAAAGTACAACACAGAACCAAGGGCAAAAATGTCGTCTGCTTGAGTAGGAATATACCCTCGGTCCCATGCCCGTGATTGGTATCTTGGTCCTGGAGCATGGGTCAAAGCAATGTGTCCTGGAAAGGAGCTTCCGGCGAAGTCACATATTCGGAGGTTCAGGTTCTCATCTAAGAGAAAATTTCGAGCTGTGACGTCCTGGTGGATTATCCCGATACTATGAAGGCTTTCCAGCGCCTGGGCAGCCTGTAAAGCCCACTTGTGGCGAGTATCGATATCGGCATCGCGATGTTGTCGCAAGTAGATCTCAAGGTCACCATTGGAGTGATCCTCAATAACCAACGTCTTGGAGTCGCCATCCCAGCCAATCAGTTTGGGCACGAACTGACTTGAGCCAATGTATCGATAGACGTTGTACTCGTGTTCCATCTGCTCGCGAAACGTCCGTTCTTCGTTGGGGTTATATGGGTTCGGATTAGGGGTTTTCACGACATAACCAGAAGGCAGACGCTCAACTAGGGCTGTTATACCCCGACGAACGTAATCCCCCTTTGTGACGTAGTATATATGTCCATCGGGAATGGCATCGGGGATTCTGAAGGTTGAGTCTGGCCAGCTTGGGTGAAACTTCCGTTCCCATTCGCCAGGTATAGGGACGTATTGAATGCATGGAGGGTATCGCAGACTGGGCGCGTCTTGTGGAGGATCTTGGACGTGGAGGGAGGAAGACATGGACGTGTGGTCGGGTCGCTGGGATCGCAAGGACGAATGTAATATATCGGTCTGAAGTATACAATTTCTTGATTAATACTTGAAATCTTTGACTTGATGGGAGATCCGATACTGACCCTGGGAGAGTCTTGCTCGGCGTCGCAAGGGACACGTGTGCCACGATTGAGCAGGCGCGAGATGAATGAGCAGGCGCCAGTTGCCCAGGGCCAGATCATTGTAAAAAGGGTCCAAAAGGGGCGCTCAACGACTATCAACAGGCCCGAAAGTCGTTTTGTTCCGTGGCCGGTCATGGCATCGTGCCTTCAGGAAGGTGTTTTGCAATACGGAATGGATAAAGTTGCAAAGCTTGACAGAAAGGGGATGGCTTTGAAGTGTTTATTTGTACAGTACTTCGATAAAAGGTTGTTGCAATGGGCTTCGGTAATTACATACCGCGGACTGCCGTATTAGGCAGCATAGTGAAGACCTGGATTATGTCATGATAACCTGGCCAATCAAAGGGGACGAAAAAGAGAGAAATCACTGAGACCGCGAATCGAACCCCAATCTCTCAATTGAGGCGCCCGCCGTTGCATCGCCTAAGGAAGCAGGTTCCCCATGGCTTTCTCAACACCAAGCGATCATCGTCAACCCTACGTACGCAGCTGCACAATCTTATCGCTACGCCTACTTTGCGCAATTGACTCGATTAAAAAAAGAAAAGGGGCCCGAAAAGGGGCCCGAAGAGAAGCTTGATTGCTAAGCCAGCCAGGTATCTACGGATATCTTGTCACCGGATCCGCCTCACCCTGAGAACTGGACCTGAGTGGCGCGGCATACTAATATCACAAAGACAGCCCCAATTAGAGAGTGCCTATCTGTCGTGCCGGATTTGCACCTGGGGAAAGATTCACTGGGGTGTGTTCAGAGAGCTCCCTCGTACATACTGAAACTTGAAAAGAACAGGTATAACGGAAAAGATATCTGGATAGGCCAGCTTATAGTATCATAACCTTATCTCGAGCTTGCTAACCTATTATCCAAATATTCTCGACTATCCTCGCATGCCTCCACTTCCTCCGTCTTTACCTAGGTGCGCCTTACTCTTGAGCGTCATTGTAACAGTTTCGGGGTCTCTTTTGAGTCTTAGGCTGCTGGAGCTCTTTTTCGACGTCATTAAGTCTCTTTCCAAGTCGCTCATATCGATAAAAAAGGTTGGTAAGTGTACGGTCGTATCTCTCATGCTTTTCGTCCACGGTAGCAATGAGTTCTCCTATCTGGTCCCTGAGCTTCTCGACATCAGCAGCTACTCTTGCGGTGTGGACGCTGGCCTCCTCCGAGACGAATTTCGCGATATGGCCAATAGTTTCCTCCAGCAATGTAGCCAGCGGCTTATTTCCGTCACGGTTTCCAGTTTCCACTGCAGCTTCCTTGGTGCCCTCAATAGACTTTTCACCTTGTATAGGGCGATCGGGACAGCGTTTTTTCAGTGAATAGTCTTGTTTCTTGGCACCAGCCTTCTGTCCCCCAGGACCCCGTTTCACGGTTACCCTACTCCGGATTGGAGGGCGGCCTGGTAGACCATCTCGTTGGTGTTGGGGCGGATCAGGAGTCTGATCAACGCCGGAGTTGACCCGCAAAGGCTGTTTGGCATTCCTCAGTTTCTGCTTGGTCTTGGATGTGACACCAGCGACACTTGGGTCCTTCGTCATGCTGCCTGGACCTAGCGGGCGAACCTCGATGCATGTTTGGGCTGCGGAATCGGGCGAGATATCGGGAAGGCCTGCCGGTTGTCCGCCTGAATTGGTCTTGCTAGTGTTGTCGACGAGGGTGAATCGCGTGCTAGTGTACGGCTCTCCTCCCCGATGGGCTCCCAGGGGCCTGGAATGAATGTCTTCGTCCATGCCACGGGAGTCGGTCGTTATATGGGACTCCGAATCGCTCGATATATCGATTATCTCGGCGGTGTTGACAGTGTGTTGGGTGTTCTCTTGGTGACTTTGGTGTGGCTTTCTCCGACTCATAAGTCCCAAGATTAGGCGAGAAGGAAGACCTATTTTGAGGCTTAATTCAGGGGCCTAGAAGAGGGGGAATAGGAAGAGAGTCCTTTATAGTGAAGGATTAGTAAGGGCTGAGCCGCTAGTTTGGTGAGATTATCGCTGTTGCTGCTGCTCACTCCCGCTTAAAGAAGCATCCCAAAATCAAGGGCGGCAGCCCATACTATTTATAGTTGGGAGGTTGGTCTTCGTCACCCCCAGACCATTGCCAGCAATGCCCTTCTTACTTGCTGGGCACTATTAATCTAGGTAGACCCGCTCTTAACCTCCCATTGTCCTCTCCCTGCCTCCCGCTGCCTTTGACTTCTTTTCCCTCTCTGTCCTCACACTCACCCATTTCCCCCGGCTGGTTTTGGACGGAGACTTTAAAAACCACCTAGATGAAAGCATAAACTGGCGTATTTGTGTTGCTGGCTTATTAGGAATTCGCAGGAAAAGCCTCGAGAGGCGCCATGTCGAGGCAATGATCTCATCTTTTAAAGATGGTTATTCGCACAACTATGTATCTATTCAAACAGGTTGTTTCGCTCTTGATATATATTTGTGAGTTTGCAATGATTACGATCGACGTATCGCGTCTGGACTAACCACGACCCGTAAGTAATCCTTGGAGTATGTCTGAAGTTTGTTGAGTTTCTTCTGTCCATCAAAGCTCCCTCGTACAGGTTCAACCTTTAGGTATCCTGTACCTGTAGCCAAGGGACCTGTCTTGTGTATGGATAGGACATCAAATGACCATAAACATAACAACCAGTTCCGGCAATATACTATCTAGGTTCGCTCCTCCACTGGCTAACCGTCAAAGGCTAATCATGACTCGCTGCAACGGCGTGCCTTCAGCAAACTCTAGCTCTAGAGACCAAGTCTTACGAATCCCCACAATATCTCCTGTGGAACTTGGAGCAAGCTCTTTAATACCGGGTGTATGGTAGTAGGTTATGTAGGTATATGGCCCGTTGCTTCCTTGGTTAAAGAGCACCCATGAGTTAGGCATGAACAACCACTCTTCAGATTTGAGGGCATCACGAATGTAGAGTGAGATCCCGCATTCTTTGAGCTTGATAAGATCCCTCGTATGGTCATACTCGTGGTCCTGCAAGCACTCGAAGAATAGATCTCTCAGGTATATCGAGTCGCCAGACCAGTCGTTAATCAGCAGAACCAAGCTGATGTTGCTATAAGGCCCCTTCAAACCGGGACCGAAGAGACAGGGTGCTGCACTTCCTCGAGGGTGCCTTAGCTTGAGAATTTCGCTAATCCAGCGCGTGTCTCGAAAGATAAGCCCCCATATCTGGGTAAGAGATTCTCTTGTTGATGTCATGAGTGATCCGCCAGTCGATTCTGCGCTGATGAAAGAGGACGTTTAGTGGGGGCAAATTCTAAGTAAGAAGATAAGAAAGGTCATGAAGAAGTATATCTCTCGTTTTGTGCAAGGGCAGACAAACGGGCTATATATGGAGCATGGCACGGCGGGCATGAGCCGCCATTCAGGTCCCTGCTCCGGTGACCAGGACTGGATGAAGAATCCTGACAACGGTGGAGCCTTCAACATCAGGCCGAAACCGTCCCCCTCCAACAGGTATATCTGCCAAACTACTGGGGACTTAAACCATCCTCCCCCTCGCCCCTCCTTAGGTATAAATCCGATGACGTACCCGGGGTTTCAAAATCACCCCCCCACCCTGCAACCTCCGCATACAAGCTCTTAAGGCTCGTGGAGTTCTCTGGCTATGACTGTGAGCAGGCAGGTCGTGAGCATCTGACAGGGGAGCTGGTTTCGGCAAAGTAGCTAGTCTTACGAAATGGGGCATGTGTGTGAGGCATGAGCTGAAACTAGACCCCCTGCAGGTATAACAGCCAGAGTACATTGGATCTAAAACTGTCACCCTTGCCTAGGGAGATGCATTTAAGGGTGCGAGGTCCGCTTTTCTCTCTCTGCTCTGCACGTAACCATGTTATTCCTTCTGACTTTCTTCCTCTTCGCCTTCTCCCCCATCGCGTGCGCCGAGGCATACAGACAGGGGGAGTCTGTCATTTTCACAGTACAGGCTGGCACTCTTGTCGGCACTGGTTTGATCGAGTTCAATTCACATCCAGTTCATAAGACAACGGGTGACACCGAAGTAACCCCCACGGCAACCCTTGAGCCCAGCGAGAGCTCATGCGCGTCAACAACGACGTGTCTAGCAAGCACCTCTGGGACCACTGCCGAGGATGCGCCGTTGGCTTCCACGCCACTAACAATCCCGTCATCTAGGGCTTTCCCTCTCATTCCAACTTTTGACCTTCTGCCAACAAATACCTCCTCCAGGGCTACGCCCACTCCGTCATCCACTGGCCCTGTGGTTTCTGAGGCCACCTCTTTGCGACGGATGGGTTATACTTGGCTCATGGCTTTGGTTGTCGTGGGGTTGCATTGCTTTATCGTTTAGAACACAAGCAGGACTTGTCTCCTAGGTAGCCTTTCTTGATAGTCAGTCACAGACATTCATTCTCCTACGTTCAGATATATATCCAACAGTTGACGGTTTTCGGAAAGTGTCTGCTGCTATCATTGTGATCGTTACGTTATACAACGAACCATACCGAAAAGCCCCTTTGATAGTTCAACGGCCATGGGCCTTGCCAAAAGCACAGTCATGTTCTCTGAAGGCATTAAATGGCGTTCACGACCTAGTAGATGATTTCGGATATACCGGCTTGAGCTTTATTGCTCCAACGGGCCAGCCCTGTTGGATATGCTATCTAACTCTAACACTTATCATCCCTCGGTCAGTCTATGTTGCAAGACAGACTCAAGCAATTTGCGATGCTCTCGTTGCTCCTCCCGCTGTTCATTGACCATGATTGCCAGTTGATCAAGAGCACGGAGAAGCTTGTCACCATGTGCGTCAGTCATCGTTAACCCGGGTTCATCTTGATAGGGCTGCACAGCGGGTCTTGATATCCCGGCAGCTTCATGATAACCAATCGGCCTTGCTTCGTTAGAATGAGGCCTCATGGCCAGTCTTGGTCTATCCCGAGCTTCTAGAGCTCTCCGCCTTGGCGCTGGGTATTGGAGGGCCATGTAACGGACGGCATTGCGAGGATCCGGGAAGGGCGTGAAGGCCCACGGCGGCTTGATGCCGTTGCCCACATAGAATGCATCTATCAGCTTATCGGCATTGTCCACCCATCCGCGTAGCGCTGTCCTGTGAATGATCTTGGCCTGTGAGGGATTCTCATCACCCGCTAACGCAATTCGAACCCATGTCTCGGGTAAGCGATCCATCATCTCGAACTCTGACTCTTTGGCACCGACGCTCAGTATTCCCTCGAACGCACCGGGATCCATTGTGCCATTCGCAACGCTTTCAAGATGCTTGCCGACGTTGTTCTTTTCTCTTTCTGGTAGACGGTCGTATGCTAGTGCGGCCTGATACCCGATCTCACTTCCCGAGAAAATTTTGAAGATCTTGGACCCCGGAGTCTCAACGAAAAACTTGACGCTATGAGTGACATACTGCCCTTCATAGCGGTTGTATCGTTTCAGTGGTCGGTACCCTAAGATTCTGTCTCCCAGGAGGGTGTAGCCGGGACGAAGGGGTTGAATGGGTCGAACGAGCAGTTGAGTGGTGTCGTCTCCGGCGATTGAAGGCGACGTGGTCGAAACTGAGCCGTTACTGGCACTGTCATCCTGATAATCGAGCTGAACTCCGTTCATTGCGTCTCCCGAACGGTTAGGCTCGGGTTCGGTTTTATTAATCTCATTAATCCTCTCGCGAACGGCTTTGTCGATAATATCGCCCCACCCTCTTGGCCACTGGTTCTTCCTCGCATTGCAAGTCTTGAGGTATTGTTGTTGGAGAGTTCCAAGTTGTTTTTCTGCCTCTGCAGTACCCTTCTCCTTCCTGATCTTGATCACATACTTCTGCTGCTCTCTTAGAGCGTGCAGCACACCCTCCGTCACTTGATACGCATCAATCGGTCTTGTCGCTTTGGAGTTTAGCCTTTTGATCTTGTTGTTGGCCTTCCTAATCTTTCGATTGATTTCTGCATCATCTTCTTCGAACTTGGAGAAGTAAGGATTAATATACTTGCGTACGTGGCGATGCACCTCCTTGATCTCCTCTGGAATCTCCGGTATTTCTTCTTCCTCTTCACTGCTGCTGCTATCCTCGGACCCTGACCCAAAAGCACCAGGGGCAAACATATCATCAAATGTGTTCGGGTCTTCAGACCGTCTCGCTGGGGGCTTGTATGATTTGCTATTGCTCTCGAGCAATCTCTTCGCTGCGTCATTGATAACTACCGGTGTATTTTAGTGTAAGTTAAAGCAGGAAGTCATAGGGGCATGCTGCTTACTTTGAGTGCATTCATTGGCTTGAGGGTCTTTGTTTCTGTCGGGGTGGACCAAGAAAACGAGTTCTCTCCGTCGCTGAAATACCTGGGAACGCGTCATCTCCTTGTCAATTCTCAAGATTTCGTAGTCGTTGCCCCGGTGCCGCTCGACAGCGAGAATACGCTCTATTTCATTATGTTTCTCTCGCTCTGGTGCTTCCAGCTCGTAGAGTCTCTGATCGAGCGCAAACTCTATAAAAAATTCAATGACTCCTGGGTACTGGCGAATTTGGTTGGCTATCTCCGTGCTTGACTTCCTTTTCCCCCGCTTCCACTGGTCGAAGATTGCGGAACTGATCTTTTCGATCTGCTTCCCCGTGTTGAGATGTTTTCGGCAGGACTCCAGGTCCTCCGCTTTGACATTGCTCAACTCATCTTCGAGCCATGATTGGACGACGGTTGGGCGGGCGGCAATGATCGCATCTTGGAGATTCACATTTTCGAGAGCCAACAAAGCGCTGCCGTAAGGCACGAGCCTGGCCCCAGCTCTTCCGTCTTGACTTTTACTTTCAGAGACGTCCTCAACGTGGGGTGGTTGGTAACCCGCAAGGGCGGAATTGTCGGACGCCATCGCAGCTAGTGCAGGAGAAGAGAGAGGTTCTGGAAGGGTAAGAGGCGGGTAATAAGGGCTTTTATATGAGAAGCGTAGGTAAATATCACAAGCTTTAATACCTAAACTAGGGCGCCCGTCTGTCTAGGGTGCCTACTTCCGGCACCGCCCAGCAGGGTGCCTGGTTTCAGCCTCCTAATGCAAGGGTACGCTTTTCGGCGCCCTCCAAGACCTTTCTCTGGCTCCTATATGTAGGATAAACCGGCTGCGGGTTTCGCCGCAGCACTTTCTGTGGCAAGTCCAGGTTCACAGTATCTATTTTCAGAAGCACAGCTGTTCCTTATGTATGACTCTCTATCTTCCCACCGGACACTGACTCACAAGCTCAACAGTCCCCGAATAACATGCAGTCGGGCCCTGTTCTGGCATACGCAAACGATGCCTACACAGCGGGCATTGCGAACGCCTATAGGCTGCTCAAGGACCGGTTCAACCAGATACTCCACAAGAATGCTTCTCTCGGAAGACGTCAAAAGTCCTTGCAGCAGCGATTTGACCAGGTGTCGCAAGACAACCACAACATTCGCTGGGAACTGCAGCGTCAGCAAGAGGGCTATGATATATTAGTAAGAGATCTTAGCCGGATCTCGACTGAGAAGTCGCAGGTACATGCCGAGCTTGAGAGTGAGAAGTTCAAGAGAGAACTCGGCGAATTAATCCTCAACCAATGTCACGATGAGATTGATGAGCACAGGAAAGCAATCGAGAAAGAAAAGCTACAGAAGGAACTAAGCGAGCTGCTTCTCGACCAGTACCGCGATGAGGTTGAAGAGCAAGAGAAGGACCTCAGCGACAAGGAGAAACAAATCGATGGATATAAGCAATCTATCGCAACCGCTCATAGTGAGATCATGATATTGAGGGCTCAAGTTTTGTATCTGAAACAACGGGTGGCTGTTGACGAAGGGGACATCTGCAATCTGGCCTGCAAGTTAGAGAGAAGCAACGGGGAAACGGCAAGGCAAAAGGCTACTATTGCGAAGCTGGAGAAGGAGCGAAGCGACGCAATGGATGGATGTCATTATTACCAGACACAGATCACGAAGCTCAGGACTACATACGACGAGCTAGAGGCTCGGGTGAATGCCTTAGGCATTGGGAACTCTGTTGACGCCAGTACCAGAAGGCAGAGACGCCGTGGCAAGCAAAGGCGTCGACGTCGTATCTGACTAGTAGATATTATCACATAGTCGGTCTATATATTGGAGTGGCTCTATCTTCTACCTTAATCTTCTATCCCTAAGGGTATAGCTTGGCAAAACTCTGCCCTAGATGACGTAGGACTCGGAGGACAAAGGCGCGCCACGAGGGTGGCGACCAGATAACCCAAACTTATCGTGAGGGTGCCGAAACGGGTGCCCCTGGTGTGGTTACACGTTGGTGGGGACATCTGCCGACACCTTTGTGGTCGGGGAAGGGGTGCAGGAAGCAGCACTTGGGATGGGCATACTCTTCGTGCACGAGAAGTAAAAGCTCAACCTTGACGATGCCAATGGCACGATATCGACTCTCCAAACTTGGATAACCTCTTCGGGTTTAGAGGACATTTGATCGCTACTCTCTGACCTCTTGTCTGACAACTCCCAAAACAAAATGAAGCACTCAAGGCTACCAACGCCAGGGTTGGCGAAAGCCAACCGGTTCGAAAATGATTCTCTCAGCCCACAGGCACGCATCACCAACTTTTGGTCCAAAGCACACGCTGAGGCTCTAGGGAAAGTTACCTCAATCTTTCCTGAAAGCCTCTATTATCCACTTCTGGCCGACGAAACTTGTTATCCTAAGCCCTTCGACACTGCCCCAAGCTATGAATTAGCTGCTCAACGGTGTCGTGCTCAAGTTCAGACAATAGTGGAACAGTGTGGGCATACCAACTCCAAGTTCAGCGACCCGGACTTTGATATTGAAGCCGACTTTCATTTAGGCATTAATAACTGCCTATTTGGCATCGTGGACAGCTGCGAACATCATGATGGCGGTCGGGGCCTCAACAAATCAGCCTTTAAAGGGCGCGCCTCAATGCTCGTTTCGCCAGGTCTTTCCAAGGCTACCGACGACGACGTATCCCTTCCAGGTTCGGTTCACCGCATACCTTGGGTTTTTGAGAATCCACGCTTCACCATTGATGGATTTTCTGGCTCGGATATCGAACAAGGCTCCAATGGCGATTGCTGGTGGTTGGCGGCACTCGGCGCCATTGCCCACCGGAATGATCTTATGGAGAAGATATGTGTGGCACGGGATGAGGAAGTTGGTGTCTATGGCTTTGTGTTCTGTAGAGATGGAGAGTGGATTTCAACCGTGGTCGACGACAATGTGTATCTTGCTGAGCAGGATTTCAACCCAGGCACGTACGATGCTACCGGCAAGAAGACCCAACTCCACAGAAAGCAGAAGCAGAATGGATCACAGGCTCTCTTCTTTGCTAAATGCAAAGATCCAAATGAGACGTGGCTCCCATTACTCGAGAAAGCGGTAGGTAGATTCTGGATTTTTGGATTCAAGCCAAGCTGACTCCTAGGCCAGTTCGCCAAAGTCCATGGTGACTACCAAGCCTTAGATGGAGGATGGGCTGGTATGGCAATGGAAGATCTCACCGGCGGTATCACCACCACTATCGCGAGTAGTAGTATTCTCCACAAAGAACGTCTTTGGACTGAGCTTCTATCTTCTGGTTCTCAATGCGGGGAATTTGTTTTTAGCCTATCGAGTGGTCCTGGAGAGGAACATAAGAACGGACTTGTCTTGAGCCACGCCTACTCTATTCTGGAAGCCGTCGAAATGAAGAACGAGCACAGTGGCGTGACTCACTTGATGAAAATTAGGTCCGCTCTCTCAAGTTTCATTCTCCAGGGCTCTACTGCCTTCCTGTTTGTTATCAGAACTCGGCCTCGCTGACGTCTTGCATAGGAACCCGTGGGGCCAAAGATCTGGGAATGGCCATGGAGAGTGGCATGGTCCTTGGGCAGATGGTTCCAAAGAGTGGAATCCCTACACAATAAAGCAACTTTGCTATGAGTTTGGCGATAATGGCACCTTCTGGATGGCCTACGAGGATATGCTGGAGAACTTCAAGTATATCTACAGGACTCGTCTCTTCGATAGCCGGTGGACTATGGTTCAGCAATGGACGAGTGTTCTAGTGCCATGGCTACCGGGATTTCTCAAGAAAAGGTTTACCATCGAGATCAAGACAAGGGGTATAGTGGTTATTGTTTTATCGCAGGTATATCTCCTTGCCTCGATGGGCCATCGTAATACACTAACATTCCACAGCTGGACGATCGATACTTCCCCGGCTTTCAAGGGCAGTACGACTTTACTCTTCACTTCCTATTGAGGTCAGCGACCGTCCAGACAAAGATCTGCCAAGTTTCGCCAATCCACCATGGTGACAGACGATCTGTCAACTGCGAAGTGCTACTTGAGCCAGGAATGTATGAGGTTATTCCGAAGATTCTTGCCGAGGCAAATGGACTTCTCTCCGTAGAGCAGATGGTCAAGTTGGCCGAGGATAAGAACCCACAAAAGCTACGCCAAATCGGTTTACAATACGACCTCAGTCATGCTAGGGACGGAATCATAAATGAAGAGAAACCACTGGAAAAAGACGAAAATGGAACAGTAAGGGGTTCTGAGAAAAGACAGGAGCAGCAGGAAACACAAATGAGCGAAGTGATAAAACAGGTAAGGCAAACCCCGTCTCATACGAATATAAGAATCCCTAAAGAGAGGTTAGACAAAGAATAGCAAGCCAAGCCGTCAGAGTAGAGCAGAATGCGTGGCAGATAGTTTCGAGCGTGATATAGTTTGCGACTCGGAATCCAATACGACAGACGGCGGAGAGAGAGCAGGCGAAGATGCTAATCCCATCACTCTTCGACAAAAGTGTAAGGATCATCGGTGGAATCCGGTCTGCATCCTTGGTTTACGTGTTTACTCTCTGCACACGGATTCAAAGATAAGCATCACGGAGGGCAAGGCTGATACAATAGTCGAGAGATGACTTCGCCTTGGGCTCGTGATAACCTCATGATCCCAACTTAGATAGTAACAACTGCGAGCTCCCTTCTATATTCCCGATTTCGTAAACGGTTATTGTGCTCCCTGCTTATATCCGTGTGCCAGAAACAGACGCGCCGGGATTCAGGCTCGTCAAGTATATGATAAATATTGCTGGGGTTCCGTTTCGGCACACGCTGCATGCTCCGTCGCCCCACACGAACTACAGCTTTCCTCGGTTAAACTATATTAGCATAACTTCTACAGGTGGCATTGCCCGCCGTATAGTTAGCTTAAGCTGGGATGGGAAGTATATCTTCGCTGGGAATCAAAATAAGGGGTTTGGTCTTATTGCTATAAGACGAAAGAGCGGTGGCACTCTTCAAAAAATCCGAGTTGCCCAGCTAAGTGTGTCCGAATTTGGTGAGGGGGGTTCTGGGCCCCTATTTATTCAACAAGTCGCCTAAGGTTGCGTTAGCAATAGAAGAGAAGACCTGTTATTAGCAAACATAGTCAGTCAAGCCTCTTTTGCTGCCTCCCCCAATCGAGCCCCCTCTACTTGAATTTACATTTACCGGAGACATAGTCGATCCCCGAACAACTTAATTTCCCTGACGTCCAACTGCTGTCCACGCCTAAGGGTGACGGCCAAGAGACGGACAGTGCTAGGCATAGACCTAGAAGAGCCCGGTTTTCGACTACCATTTGAGAAACTATTGTGTTACCAGGAGCAGGTTCAGTCACAGTCCAATATCAACAGGATCGAGTTTATCTCAATTTAGTTGCCACTTTAGCCATAATTCAACTAAACCAGCTTAGGTTCAAAGTTGAGTATGACCCGGATATAGATAGGTACCAGCCTAACTATTCTAAATCAACCATTCACCTGTTCAGACCTCCAGTATTCGTAATCGAGGCACTTATCAAGACGGACACCACCCTGACCGTCGCCTATTCACCTTTGTTAGCTCAATGTCTCTTCAGTTAGGGTCATTCTCACATTTGAACCAGATATCACCGAGATCTGCATGACACATTGTTTTCGGGATGCTTAGGCTTTTGTCTTCCAGTTGGCAGGGGAACTTCCAAAGAATTGAAAAGGTGTGCGACTTCCCACTCATATTATAACTTTTTGTGAATGTCTTCTCTTGGGCCAACCCTCTCTGCTCAACCTCAAGGCAAAATACTCTTGAAAGATGGTCAAATAGGGAAGCAGTGCTCGATGGTTGCGGAGAACGGCATGTGATGGTCGTATTCAAGTCACGCACATGCTTTCTATGCCCCCTTTGTATATGGGTGCTGGCGAGTGATGTGTGATGGCCATCGTTTGCGAGAGCAGTGGCAACGAAAGAAAGAGAGAGAATCAAGCGAAATATTTGCATATTGTTAAACTTGAGGTCCAAAATTTTCTTTGCTGTAGTTTCGACGAGGTGATGGATCAATATAATTGGTGTGTTTGGCCAAGAACTGGTTTTAGGTCGCTCTATGCATGAGCCGCAGCCAAATATACTTGAGTCTTGATGTAGCCACCACCAGGATTCAGAACAAGGATTTCCTTCCTACAGGGGGGCTATATCATGACCCTGGGTAAATACCACGTAGGTACAGAAACGTCCACCCCGGTCCGCCGCGACGTGGGGTGACGAGAGTTCACCCTGGTAGCGGCCAAAAAGCGTCCCCCGGTCTCCATACGGGGAGCCAAATATCCACTCTGGCGTACCTAGGTGCTGATTTTTCATGCTCACGCTTATCAGTTCACGAACAGAGCTGGCGACGCTGCGAAGACCCCAGGGAACAGGTGCACGCGATCACGGCTTAGTCTCACGCAGCTTTTCAGCACTCTCCATTGTCATAACTATCTTCAAGCTCAATCCATCAAGGGCCGGGCCGCAACCATAATAAAGAACACATTTTCAACACATCGATAGCATCATAACCCAATGCTAACACAGTGGCTCCATTGCCATAACATGGATCGCCCAGCTAGCCCACGCCCTATCGACAGAGACATAGCAAAGGCCCGCGGCGAGTCTGTCTCGCTTGATGCAACTCGCGACAAGCTTGAAGCCAGCAAGGCGCAAACAAACCAATCTCCCCAGGAAATCATTGTGGAAAGAACACGAGAAGTCGGGCGTCTTCGCGCAGAAGTCGCATATCTCCAAGAGGTTCGACGACTCGGTGAATATCTATGTGAGGAAGTTGAATATGTCATCGATCGACTACAGCTGGCCGTCATTGCTTTTCACAAAGGCTTGCAGCAGATTGAGGGTGGTGATGTGGATTTGTCAGATTGATGTGACCGAGTCAGATTAACTAGGGAATATGCAAAACTGCTATGAGAGATGTTTTTACAAGTTGAATAGAAATAGAAACACAGTGTGGCCCTCGGATAGCAGAATATAACGTTGCTCTTACTCCTCTGCTCAAACATGTCTGAGTTTATGTTACAGATACTTTGGAACGTCGAGACCCCAGCCACGGGCAAAAGTCAAGTTCCACTAAGTCGATGCCATCTCCAAGCATGGGGCTAACAACTTGCGTGATCGTCTGAGCTATTGAGGGATCCGTACATACTACCCGATTTAGCCGTAACCCAAGAGCGTTGTAAACAAGGACATACGTGATACTAATATGCGGCCCCGGCCTTTAGACCTTTGAATCTCAGAGTGTATGAGATTTTCTGGGTCCATTGGAAAATAATTCAGCGTTAGCCTGAGAAGATTTTCCCCTTTCTTCACAGATATGCCTGCCTCAGCATCTTTAGTGAGAAAGTGCCCTCGTATGTAAAGCTGAATATGCTGCCGTATTATGAGTCTTATTGATCTTTGACACGGCCAGGAGGTGAAGGGGGGGGTATTGGTCACATAATTGATGTTCCATGATAGGATCTCATTGATCCATTCATTCACCCAATATCTGTACTCTGGCGAAGAGTTAGCAAGGGATTATCATAGTCATATCAAGCCAAACCTTCAGCGTCCATTTCCCAGAACAGAACATGTCTCCGGGTTTTTGTCCGCCAGTCACAGTAAAGACGTAGCTGTTCCTTCATATAAGGCAGTTGTCCTGCAATTCCGATGCCTGTGGCGAAGAGTAAGACCGTCCCATATTGATGTTGCACAACTGGACTTCCATATGGGCCCTCTATGATAGCTGTATAGTCTGTCATTGGGGTTGCGAGACGAAGTCTGCTGGTGAAACCACGGCGAGGCTGGACGATGAATACGAGAACTTGACGTCCGCTTTCGCTGAGATACTCCCAAGCGATTTGGAATGGATGTGACTGAAATGCGGCGAGCCGTGGGATGCTCAAGTACACAAACTGACCTGCGTGGTACTCCAGAGGACGGGGCATGCTCACCTGAATTTCTACGCCGTGTCCGATCTGTTGGATGCAAGCAGTGCTGATGGACTTGGTCGAGACATTGGTAAATAGGACCTGGAGGTATCTGATACTTTTTAAAAGAAGAAATGCTGATATTGCCAGGATCAGGTAGATTTTGGGTGCTTCCAGCATGTTTGCCGCCGTTAGGTGAAACCAAAGACTCGCAACCCCTGTTGCGGTGAAGGCGAGGTGTAAGATTGACAAAGGCTCATACACCCATCGCCAAAGAGCAGGAACAGAACTTAATGCTAGAGCCCCTACTGAGCAGGCAGCCTTGATTTGGGTCGGCTTCTTTAGTGACATGCTGCAGGGGCAAGGTCAGGGAACTCACAATCAACCCGGCTTTGTCGGAGCTTCGCACAAGGTTGACCTCGCCGTGCGTCCACGACAGAATTGAGTGAAGGGATGCTTCAATGATGAAGACTATCCCTATGCATTTGTGCACAAGGAGATAGTTATCGGATCGGATTGAAAGGATATTTGCGATTGGATTGAAGCGCCCGCCAGCGCAAAGTGGAATAAGGTTGATCAATGCTGCTCGTCCGAGCCTGCGGATGAAGTCAGAGTTCTCAGAGACGCCAATAACAAGCAGGCAGATATTAGCATTGATAAATAGACTAATTAATAAGCCGGAGAATCTCGATAGCCTTAGGCTCCCGCCAAGCCACCGTGGAAGGAGGGAGAAATAAAGTTGCCGGAGGAAGAAACGGCGTGCGAGCCTAGACACTGACTGGACTAAAGAACGACATAAGGAGAAGAAAATAAGAGAAGCAATAATGCCTCCCATACAAATTCCATAAAGGCTAGTGGAGTCCATAGTAGAAGTTTGTGGGCTCAAAGACAGAGATGATAATGAGGCGCGTCTTGGAGGCATGCTTAACTATCAAAAATGAGGGTCTGGAATCGGCACTCCAGCCGTGGGAAGAAACACTTGCTTGTCTCGTACCCCGGACAGGGAAAACTAGGGTTCCGAAACCAGACACGCCTTGAGAGTCACATAAAAAGCCACGCTTTTCCACGTCAGTCATGCAGTCGATTAATAATAAACACAAGCAAGTATCATCAAGCATATATCAAAATGGGAAGCAAAAGAACTCAGAGTGAGGACCTTGAGGATGTCTCCTTGAAGGCTGCTCAAGTTCCACTCCCGGCTGAGTCGTTCTCATCCTATGACAGAATGGTCATTGAATCGCACGAGGTGCCAGTTCGTTGGAATATCCTTGCTACTGCATCCAACTGGCTTCTACTCGCTGGCTTCGTCGTCTTCCCCGGAACGTTCACGTCCATCAGTCGTAGCGGGGTTCTAGACCGCTATCAAGCCGGGAGGATCATACAGCGGGCGGTTCGAAATGTTCCTCTGCTGTACATCGGAGGATTTTCCTGCCTTATTGGCATGCTGGGTATTGCATGGGCTTGGTGGAACCTCAAGCATAACTGGTTCTGGCTCGTGTACCGCATATTCCTGTTCGTATAACCCCGAATCTCAATAGTTGAGTACTGATGTATTAGAGCCCTGGATTACTTAACTCATTGATGGCTTTGTTAGCTAGTCTGACAAATGTCTACACTGCCCAAGACGGAGATTGGTCTGTGACGGCTATCGTCACGGTCAGCATCGTTGGCTTTTGTGCTGTGTTTATGGGTTCGATGGTGCTTCTGTATCAGTTTTGGTTTTTGAGACTGCTGAGGCAATTTTAGCTTCCTCAAATCTTATTAGGGATCACCTAGACAAAGAATCATTTATCCCTAATACGACTTTCAACTGTCTGTCATGTCATGGCACCAAGGAGTTGATGTATTACGTGCCAGGACATGATCGCGGGCTAGTCATTAGAATGATACGAATAAGCCGATAAGGTGTGATCATGCTCTTTCTCTCCCTGACGCATGCTTCTAGAAGAGCAACTAATAAGGACATCCTCAATGTTGGTGGAGTTAAATCCAATGAGGTTCTCAGGAGTGAGTTGGGTTGCCAGCCAGTGCGACTGTTCTATTCAAAACTGTTTATACCAAGCTATCTAATCAACATATTCCGATACGACGAGATGAAATACTGGTTTTGGTCGTATTGATGGTGGATTCTCATCTGATGATTGGTTCGCTGGAAGCTCGTGGGGTGCTGGCCCCGGGCCATCAGGAAGTTCCACAATCGGCGTGGGTAGCCTGGTCGTAGTGATTTCCTCCTTCATCGCCATCGTTTGTGATTTCAGCGGGTCGGTCTCACCCCCATTACGAGCCCTGGTGAAATCATCATCCGGTTGACTGCGGTGATACCAGTGATGGTGATGGACGTGGATGTCGAGGCCTTCCCCACTCGCCAAAGCTCGAAAAAGATGCCTTCCGGCAAGGACTGTGGTATTTATGGCGTGTATGATTCGTTGCATAGGGGCCTGACCTTGCCTTGTCCGGCCAGCAGACTGCTTGTACGGCTTATCTCTTAGGACTTGCTGTGCTCGGAGACATCGGCGGCAAACGGAGTGTGTGCGAGGGTACTCTTGGCCAGCGGGGTAACGGCGATGAAACTCCTTTGAGCGAGGACGACGACAAATGTCGCAGACGTGCAAGTGTTGCCTACGACTCATCTTCGTTGTTGCAACACCGAAATGCTAGACCGTTATTCTGAATCTGGGACCCCTTTATGTGGAAAGTACGGCCAGCGCAAAATGGGGTGCTGGTTTCGTCTCCTGGGACTGTCACGCGGACCCGCAAGGCAGCGGTGTACGAAACAGGAACTGTGCACGAAATAGGCCTGCTTTCTCCCGCCACAGAAATATTTAGGGTGGTTGTTTGGCCCATTCCGCAGAAGAATCGTCCATGTCAACAAGATGAGCGATTCCTCTTGTAGCCACTGGCTATGGGTTGCAGGTGGGAACAATCCGTCGATCATGCATTCCGGGAGATTGCAACGGGTCACTTCTGCCTTGGACTTGCAGGCTCCATGTCCAAGTGTCAATATCTTGATCGGTAGCCGGAAACCGATCCTTCCGATAAAAAAATCCAAGCGACAGCGCGAGACCCTCTGCTTAGACCTAGATCCGGGGACAGCAGATCACGAACCATTGCTGATCGCCAGCGCAGCCCTGCCTTCCTCCAGGCCGAGGAAGAGATTCCGGTGTTGCTCATTAAGGATAGAAACCTTGATGGCGGGCGTAATGTCCGACTTGGAGTTACAATCGCTCGTATATTCTCGGCTGTTGTACCCCTTTGCTGATGTTTTTTCGTTTCATTCGTATGGTCTGTCGGACTTGGCTAAGATTGCGCGCTGGATCGCCACTTGGTCACCCCAGGAGCATGCGGGCTGGAAACCCTCCCTTATGATTGTCCTTGCAGGTAAACACAGTCCGCGGTCGGGCGCTGCTTCCATCGCAGGCGGACTGCTTGCTACAACAGTCGAGACGATCACCTCACGGCCGCTGAGCTCTTACTTCTTCGAGACAACTGTCGTTCAAATGCCAGAAACAGACTCACTCGATACATTCCGCACTCACTTACACCAGCGCGCTTCAGCCGTCCGCCAACGACGTCGAGACGCCGGTCTTTTGTTTTCTGTAGAGCATTTTAATACTCTCTTCGAAAGAGCCTTTGATTCAGCAGCGACCCTGCAGAGCCAGCCTTTCGATCCGATTCGCTCCGCTCGCCAAGATCTTCCGGTTTCGACCGAGCTGATAGATCACCTCGTCAACTTCATGGACCAAATACCCTCAAATAGAGATCTCCTCTCGTTTGCTGCTCCTGTCGTTGCTTCGAGTTTATTGTTAGACCATTACGTGCCCGATATGCATCGTGAGTCTTCAATTGAACCCGTCCGAATGTGGCTCTTACTGTTCCAGTGTTCAAACCTGCAGACGTTTTCGAGCGCTTATATCGGGACATTTGTGGACGCGCCTATAAAGGGATAACTACGGCTGGCCGTGACAGCGGTTTCCTCCTGCCGAGTGCTCTGATAAATGCCATTCTCGACAAATTTACGGTATTATTTGATCGTCTCAGGCAAGGCGAAGCCGCAGTGTCAATACACCGGTCTATCCTAGCCGCTCATTCAGACCGCTGGCCAAGTATTAAGAGCAACAAAAGTTGCCTCTCTTGCTTGACACAGGTTCCACAACACAAGATTCCATGTGGACATTGGATCTGTGAAGATTGCTTGCAAGCCTTCGGCGGATCCGATGCAGCTGATCCATGGCTTTTTTCTCTTCAGCATTGCCTGCTCGACGGACAAGTTGCCAACTTGGTAGTGCGGGTTCGACCGCCCACAGCTGGCCACTCAATTCTTTGTGTTGATGGAGGCGGCGTACGTGGCATCATACCCCCAGCCATCTTAGGTCAGATCCAGGAGCGGCTTGACCTCCCAATACCGATCCAAGAACTCTTCACACTGGCATATGGCGTCAGTGCTGGTACGTTGCTTGGCTTGTTCACCCCACCGAGAAGTTTTCTAACCCGTAGTCGTCAGGAGCGTTGATTGTACTTGCGCTATTCGTGAATGGCTGGTCAGTGGAACAATGCACCGTCGAATTTGAACAGCTCGCGAAAGTCGCCTTCAGCCCCCCTTCAGTCTTGTCTCTGCCGGGTTTAGGCTGGGCTCGGTCGATTTTACTGGACGCCATCTATTCCGCGAAGGATATTGAGGGGGCGCTGAGAAAGGCATTTGGCGAGGGGACCCTGGCTGAAACCTGTTACGCAAAGAGAATAGGGGCCAAGGTTGGAGTACCAGCTGCAACAATAAGGCAGCCCTGCCTCAGCCTCTTCACTAATTACAATGGGGTCGGACAAGAGAGAAGCGGCTACTCAGTTCTTAGGGAAGCAGAACATGTGAAGATTTGGGAAACGTGAGTTATTAATGAAAAGATTGATGGAACGATAGCTGATGCCTCAGGAGTGGACGGAGCAGCTCAGCCGCCCCTGTGTAAGATCTTGTACCTTGAGGCGGGCGTGAGCTAACTACTCCCCCAGTTATTTCCCACCCAAATACCTTCCCGGGCTTGGGACATTCCAGGACGCCGGGACTCTAGCGAACAACCCAATCATTGTAGCACTTGCCGAGTTCGCCGCGATGTATGGTGACGACAAGCCCGACCTTGTGCTCAACATAGGCACTGGAACCTCATCGAACATGACACTTGAGGACCAAAAGCCAAGATTCATCAAAGACAGCTGGCCGATTCGTCTGAAACGTGGGTACATGGCACTCATGCAAGGAAAAAAGACGTGGAATGATGCTGCAAGCCTCTCCAAGAGAGCAGGGGAGAGAAGTGGCCAATACAGACTCGACATCCCCCTCGCTCGCCCGCCCTCTCTTGACGATACCGCATCGATGCCCATGCTGACCTCCCTGGTCCACCGCGATGCTGTGAGTCTTAGAGCTGTGCCAGAGATTGCGCATCATCTATTTGCGACTCTATTCTACTTCGAGTTGGACTCCTTGCCCAGAATGTCAGGATCCAACCTTTACGTAAGCGGCCAAATTCTCTGTGTCCGGAAGGGCCAGGATCGAGCATTGCCAAAAATCCTCGGACGGCTTCGGAAGGCGACATTGTATGTCAACGGAAAGCCAACACGGTCTGTGATAGACACGGACATTCATGGCAACATCCACCAAGCAGTCGACTTCGCAACTGGAAAATCACTTCTTATTGAGCTGAAGGAGGAAGGTAGCAGATATGCTTTTCCGCTTAGCGGCTCGCCTTATAGTGTTCCGAGGCTCGTCTCGTGCGGGAGAGCAACGGCGGTTTTTGGGACGCGGACACACCAGAAGAGGCCTCTGGGGTTAGACTGTAGCCGGCCGTCCAAACGTAGAAGGCGGTGTATTGCTTGTATGTCTCTGTAGAGGCTCACATGGAGTTGATAGAAACTCGAGACAGTTACATTCAGAGATTATTGTCTTGCTAGGCGGTTTTATTCCAACTTGCTCGTACCGCTTCTCTATGTATGTGTGTGTGTGCGCGTTCCTTGATCTCCGACAAAGAGAAACTAGGCATCTACCTGCAGAGCATCAACCAGAAGACCCCTTCTTTCAATCACGGCGGGCACTCAATGTTAAGCTTCTCGAATCGCTGCCTCAAAACCCACACACAGTTTCTCGGACTCTCTCTTGGCGACATCACTTCTCCTGAAGTAGACTGAGGAGAATCGTCTGGGACCTATATTTCTTGAATCAACTAAGGCCATGGAGCTAGTGCTGTTTAACTCACTATGGACCAATCTGGGTCGTGGGAGAACCTCAACGTCTGTTGTCGCATTGTGGATCTGTCTTGGATGATGACAGCTATATTTACGTCAAAGAGCTGTGAGTATTCTTTAATTTTGTTCTTGAGGGTCGCTGTGCGCCTTTTGCGCTTGGTAACCTTGGGATTGGACATAGTGGAGAGCTTTTTCAGGACGATAGTGGGCAAGTTAAAACGGGCAAGTTCTAAGCCAGGGTGTTAGCTTTCATAGTCCTCGAAAGCGATCTGCCGGACATTGTCTGAGGAGGTGGGAGGGAGGGTGCGGAAAAGCGCATCTCGCACTGGAGCACGTCCACACATCGTACCCCAGGCTCGGGGACATTCACGACACCGACAACTCAATTTCTCAGCGCCCCTCACTGGGGTACATACGCACATCGTATTTCGGGCTCGGAGTTCTTGGTGACACCGAGAACCCCGGGATGATGCCCTGCAGGGTGTTAGGTTCGTGTTGGTTGCTTAACACATGAGACAAACTCTACCCGAGAAGGGATGTCGATTCAGAGCACCCTGGTATAGACAAGGGTCCTGCCAGCTCTGCCAATGCCCCACTCACATGACGAGCGACTACTGTGTCGCAGGCATAGAGCTAAGCCTTCACCAGCTTCAAGTCCCTGCTTGTTCTGAGGAGGGTGGCGAGATTGAAGTTGTTGGAAATTGACTTAGCTACGCAGTCTGCTCGGGATTTCTACATCATGGAGGGTTGGAATTCTGAACCACATTTCTTCCTCATTTACGCTGCTCTACAAACAACTCCTCACAAGCGACTTTTCTCAATTGAGGGCCGCATTAGCCTCTTGTTTAACATCTCCCTCGCTGGCCCGACCACCTTCATCCGGATCATTTACCATGTCAGAGTTGTTGCTTCCCGTCGAAATCGACACTGAAGCGCTATTGTGGCGGGCCTTGGGGCCATCTTTTCTAGGCCTGGCTGTCCGCAGCTGCTCCTTCAGCCTCGAAATCTGGCCCAGGAGGGTAGTGTTATGTTCTGAAATCATCCAGTACTGAGCAAGGAGTTTCTCGTGCTCTTGGCGCCAGCAACTGGCGTCATTTTGCAACTGCTTGTTCAAATGACGCAAGTTCATATTTTCAGTGCGAGAAAGAAGTAGTTCCCCGGCAAGCCGGGACACAAAACAAGCTTGGTGCATTGGCTGCTGAAGTGAATGCCCTGGCTGCTGCAAGGTCGCCACCACCGAGTTCTCAGGCACGACGGGGAGCTGATTCTGATAGCTCTGCGTAAGAGTTAGCTAGGGCTTGCTTTATTTGAGCATTTAAGAAGCTGTACCATTGTTATTGCTGGAGAAACGATCAAGAGTATCAAGAGAAGAGGGAAAACTGAATGCTTGGCTGCGAATGATCTTGAAGCTAGCGAGTAGAGAGCATCAGATGTGCGTTATATAGAAAGCTGGAGGGCACACGCAACTCACCAGGAAACACTTTCTGTCTCTTTCACTGTAAAGCACAGGGGTGTCAGGAAACGGCTCTAAGTCTCATGGCGTGAGACCAGTTCACGTCTCCACACAGGTCAAAGGGGTACGGCTCCGGATCCCGGTGATCGAAAAACGGCCACCCTGTCAGAGTACCTGCACATAGACCAATAGAAGTGCGTTCCATCTGGCTGGTACCACCAATCAGCAGGCGTCCTCACCGATCCACTCACCATAACGGCGCAATCACTGGATAAACTTTGCTGCGTAGTAATATAAAGTCAGGGGTACGGGAAACAGCAAGGGTCGCGACTTCCTGAGTCACCTTGTCAAACCTCGATCAACCCAGCCAAGAGTTCGTCCGGGGACAACCAACAGATTTGAGATTGACAGAAGAAGAAAAAAAACGGAGAAAGCGGAACTTTCGTCTGCGAAGGCTTCGTAAGCCTCTCGCTCCAACGAGGGCCGCTGAGTCCCTGAGGGGGTCAAAAAGCCGAAGAGGTGGGCTTGAACTTGCATGATTTTCTTTTCGTACCTCGCTCATCGTCCGTTCTCTTGCCAGCCATGGATTACAGTAACACTGAATTCTTTACTCGTGGCTATGAGACTTTCCTATTAGACTCTTCCAGTCCTCCACCAGTCGCAGATCCCAGCCCGACCTCCGCACCCCATATTCCCGCCGGCACAGAGCCACCTCTATCCGACGGGGCGTTTAACCTTATCGACCTTGATGACGGGGGATTATACGGCCTCAGAGGCCAGCAGGACCCTCCTGAACTTCCCCTTGTGGAACAAATTAGCTTGACTCAGGCTGAGGAGATAAACATAGGCATGGCTGATCAAGTGAACTCTGATATCTACAAACTCGCAGTGCCGGATACTGCTGTTATGGATAATCCGTTGCACAGCTCAAGTGTCTACGAGGCAGAGGCTTTTATGGAAGGGAATTTAACGGAGGATCATAACGCTGGCACTGGATTTCAAGAGCCTTTCAATGAAGGCATCTTTGACTCTAACATGGGAATAGAAGCTACCACCGAGGAGTTTCATCCCAACCCACATTCCCTTGATCTGCCTTCCATCCTCGCCAAGATTACAGCTCTGGAGGCCAAGGTAGATGATTTTCTCAAGTGGAAAGCTTCGCAGGCCAGGAGGAGCATTGAGTTAAAGAATATGATGGATGAGATTCTGGAACTGCTCCATGACCATGAGAGCAAACTGACTGAAGCGTCAGTATCGCGTAAGTTCTTCCCCCTGTCTTGCAACTAGATTGCTCACCACTAACTAGAGCCCCCGCGAAACTGAGTCCATTTCAAAGATTGCTTCATCACATTCCTTCAAGATTCCCCAATAACTAGCCTAGATACTTTCTACATTTACTTTCTAACCCTTATATGATTCTATTATAGTAGTGGCAACTCAAATGAGATTAGTAGTTTCTTTAAGGATGGCGGTTAATGCGGAAAGCCGAGTATTCTATTCCTCAATCTATCCTTTCAGTAATGCTATTTCATTTATAAGGCTATTAGTGGTTTTCGAGGTATTATATAATCCCATCTTATTGAGCTTCTGCAAGATATCGCTCGATAGTTGACCGAAGCTATTCGCCATAGAATAGATTCCCTGATCCAGGCAGTAAGTAGGACCGGTGTGAGGCGCTGCCCTTATAATAGCGTCGCTCTATATACGTGCTAGAGCAAGGGGGTGGCTAGAACCCGCACCTATTGAGTTATAGTCCTCGGAATAGATCAATAACGCAAGCCATGCCGCCCATGTTAGATATAACCCGCTGCAGCTAAGGACATTAAGTGTGAATTCTTCTATGGTTACATATATTAGGTGGATAAGAATACCTAGGGGCTCTATACGAAATCCGCGTCGATAAAATACATCTTCTCCATTAACTCTATTAAAGCCGGTAGGACTTTCGCTATTCCTTGAGAGTAAGTAAGTACCGCATAACGAAAATAGTTCTCTCGCCTTACTAATTTCTATATCTCTTGCCTTAAACTTTCCTATCGCTTGTATGCTACTTAAAGCTTCTCCTCTAAAGAAAGCCTAAGCTTCACTTCTGCGTCGAGCTGACTCTTAAGTAAATATACCTCCTAAGAGGCATAATCTTTCTATACCTATAGCTCGTTAATGCGGGAAGTAAAACTAATAGTAGACTTATCTACATTGCCCTACTTAGGTTAGTCCTAGAAGGCCTATATATTTAAAAACCCTTATAAAGGTCTCCCTTCCTAGCGGCGCATATAGAGGCGATAGAGGTACTTACGTGGCCTCAAAGTACTTATTAATGCCATCATATAACTCTTTATAAATTCCGATAGATAGATCGCTAAGGTTTTTCTTAAAGAGGTATTCCTTTCCTAGGCTAACAAGCCATCGGTATAGATCATCCCGAGTGGGATATAATCTAATCTAGGAGGGCTTAAGCGCGATCCCTAAATTCGAATCTATCTCTAGTCAGCTTTTTATAGGGAGGCGTGGAAACCTATCTAGTCTCACTAATATAATCGCATAAAGCCTCGCGATATTTCATCCGCTACTTCATCCGTTCTATATTGCTTTGCTTTCTTGCGGTCGCCATCTTAAGGAATAAAACAAAAGAAGGCATGTTTTTAGTCTGAAGAGAGGAGCCGAGCACGTTAGGTTACCATAAGCTATAGCTTTAACCCATAAAAGGTTCGCGGGGTGCGTTTTATGTAACCCTAGTTCCCAGACATAGGTGGATTTAGAGTTCTACTTAAGCCCTCCTACTGGGTGCGGCTTTCTACACCCTAGTATAGTACTAAGGCTTTATTCTATCTACCTAATTCTCCGCTATCCCCCATAAAGTCGTCTTTAAATAGGGAGCAAGGCCGTTATGACTACTTATTTCAACCAGTCCTGGCATGAGTTATTGAGTATACCTCACATTAGGATCAAGTTTAATACCTAGAGCATCGACTTAATAACATATATGTGGTAGGGGAATAGAAATTAACTTAGATGGGAAAATAGTATAGTTCGCTGCCTCTAAGCGGAGCTTATGGCGGCGGATAAAATCTTTAACCTCTGGAGGGGCCTTTAGTCCCTCTAAGGCCGTGATAAAGGCCCTGGCGCCAATAATAGCCAGTTCGATGTATTAGGCCTCTTTAAGGCTAGCCTATCGCTACTTAAGGTCGGTTATTATATATGTTGAAAATATATTCTTTATTATAGTTGCGGCTCGGCCCTTAATAGATTAAGCTTAAAGATAGCTACCTCTAAGTTTTAGGCTAGGATTATTAACTCCCGCATAAGTTAGGGTTAAGACCTATAAACTCTATCGCCATTAGTTTATAGCGATAATAGTAACCTAGGTTTTACAAAATAATATAAGATCGATAAAACGCGAAAATAAATCTATCTATGTCTGACTCCGCGTTCAACTCTTCGCCTACCTACTCTACCTCGGCTAGTAGGTCTATCGCCTCATCTAGGTATAGATTAATTATGCTAATACCCACTTCTTTATTTGCTATATTTACGTATAGAATATCGATTAGTATATTAAAAGGCGTAGTTAACCTGAAAATAGTAAAATAATAAGGCTCTAATACCTCTATTAACTTATTAAATAGCATTTCTTCTCTACAATAGTTTGGAAGATATATTAGGGTAATATTTAAGTCCTTATCTTATGGGAGTATGAGCTATAACCGCTTCTCTATTATATTATAGGCATAGTCTATCTAGGGTAGCGGCGGTAGCATATTATACGATATAGATAGCGACGAGGGAAAGCATAGTGCATTCGAGTAGCCCATATACTGATGATAGTATCGAAGATAGGTCTCTGAGAACCCGGGTAGTTTAAATACGTCGCTATTCTCGTCTATAGCAGTAAGTGAATCCGGTTTTCTTAAGACGTTCTTATATATCTTGGTTGCAAGAGCTACTAGCTAGAGACTTTTGATCTCACTACGAGAGTAGTTTTTCCAATAAGTAAGAGGATATTTATAAGAATACTCAATCGCCTCTAGATCTTTACTAACTAAGAGTATAGTATAGCCCTTTAATATTATCTTTTAAATCTATTCCGTATATTCCGGAATATCCTTATAGATATTTATATATCGGATATATATAGACTTATTATTATCATATAGAATCCTTATGACGCCGAGAAGGATTGCCGAGTCTATAGTAGAGAGGTAGGATATTAAATTATTAATAATTAGAAAGGATTTTAGGCACTAAGATAATATCGCTATAATAATTAAAGATACGTTAAACTAAATTAAGGAGTAATAGTAAACTTAATAGTAGCTATAAAAAATAATAGTGCTAATTCCTTAATACTATAAAGATACTAATATATTAGGCCGGGCCACCTAATCATAATAGGTTTTAACTACCCTTATTATAATTCTTATTTACGACCTTCGTCCGGACTATCTTCATAACCTTCCTTTCTATATCCTAAAGGGCGCGTTAGGTTTAATATAACCTCTTATTAGCCGTAGTCCCCTTATACAAAACCTCGGCTTTATCGGCATTATCGTCGGGATAATATAATTACTAAGCCTCCACACTCATAAATTTACTTGAATTTTATCTAAATGAATTATTAGCTAAGTAGAGGTAAGGTATAAACTAAATTAGGTATCTTATCTTAGTTCTAGGGTATAACCTTCGGATATAGTTTATCTTATTAGTTACGTCCCTAAAGATCCTAGCCTTAAAGGCATAGGCTAGTATCGGACAAGAGGAACTACCTAAAAGTGGAAATATAAACTAATTAATCCAGTACTAAATAACGGTATCTACCTAATAGCCTTTCTAGGTTAGGGATATCACGAATTACTACCCCCATATAGAAGGCTAATATCGATACTTTAGGGTCTCCCCCGCCTAATAAGGGTATAGTTATAGATTCCCCCCTTTTAGGCAGTTGACGTTAATATAGCGCGACTTAATTACTAGGGGGTCGGTTTTATAATCTTTAAGTACATAATATAGGTCCCAATAAGCTACTCTTTATAACGACCGGAGGGTAATAATCTATTTACCTATATACTTTGCCTTAATTTAAGGTATCTAATAGAAGGTTAAGCCCTTTATTTAAGCTATTATATCTATTATTATATTAAGCTAGATTAATGCCTTAATCTATATACTTTCGGACCTAGCTATAGATTTTAATCTACTATAGTGCACGGAGAATGAACTAAATGAGTTAATAAAACTAGGGGAGAAGCTTAAAGGGATTAAAGTTACCCTTCTTTCTAAGGCCGCATTAAAATATATATAGGAGGTAAGTGCGGGTCTATAATTCAAGGTAGCAACTATAATATCTAAAGTAATCTCTAAGGAAGAGGTCCTCTCGCCTATAATCTTCCAGTGAAGTATTAAAGCTATATTTAGTAGCATTAAGACCTCACTCTAATCTCGTAATTATTAGCAAAGACGATAGAAAAGCTTCGAAGAAAGGTACAAAAGAATACAAAATTCGCATCTAGGTATAATAATAGCTTAAGCACTTACATTCTCGCCGAGCTCTTAGCTAGTTAATAGCATAAGCAATAATACCTTTGCGTACCTTCTTACGTTCATTAGAAGCATGCCACCAAAGATATAGCCGCTAAAGGTTTACGAGCTACTAAAGGTCTTATAATAAGATAAGTTCCTTAGCTAAAGCTCTAATTACGGTTAATTCATTCATAGTGAGTCTTATAATACATACTAAGAGATAACTAGCTTAACTCCCTATTAGACTTAAAGACTAATAGATCTATAGGGTAAACTAGGCTTATTCTTTAGACTATCGCTAGTAGAAGTCTATATATTATATTTAAAATTTCGGTATTAAACTCTTACCTTTTAAAAATACCCCTTTAGACTTCTCTAGTATATATGATCCTCGACACGCCCGTCGCCGACTCTAGCCTAAGTAATATACCTTAGGGCCCCCATCCCTTAGGGCAGTAACTAATCTAGTAGTATATATAGCGATAGCTAAAACTTCAGGCTATAAAGCGCGTTATATACCCTTAACTCTTCCCCTATTAAAATAGCCTATATTTTAATACTTAAAACTTTATATAGTAAGATAAACTTAAGACCTTATACTTATTTAGTGAGGGAAGAAGCAAAAGACCTTAGTCTAATAAAGTGAGATATTAAATATTAAATAAGGATATATTTAATATTCTTATCTTTAAGCTTAACCTTATAATAATAGTTATAGACTTTAAGTAAGATAAATCTTCTCCTATATATTTTCTACATTAAACTTATAGTGGATATTAGGATTAAGGTCCTATATGCCCCAAAAAGTCATTCTCTATATACTCTATTTAATATTAAAATACCTAAAATCCTTATTTTCGAAAGCCGTGATAATGATATTCTCATAATCGCATATTAAGACTTCGCTATATACTTCGGTGAGGCCTAATAAGCGAGCAATAGGGTCATTAGTAACCTAAAGCTACTGCACTATATCTGGTTTATACCTTAGCTTCGTTCCACCCTAGACCTAGTGGACTTCTATTATATTATAATCGAATTTTTTACCTATCTTTTATTTCTTTGGGCTAGTGCTCGATTCAGGAGAGTTTTATCTCTTGCGTTTCGTATGTCGTCCTGCGAGAGGTAGAGGTAGACTTATGATATTAGGGTTATTAACCGATCTGACTCTGTCATTATGAATGGATGCAATACCCCTAGGGAGTATAGCTTGCTCTTGTGGTATAGGTTGGGCTTGAGTGATGCCTGCCTCGTGGTCTATACCAGTAGGGCCACTCTGCTCGTCAGTGATAGTTAAGTCGATGTAGTCGATATCTATAGCATCCTCTTACTCAAAAACTTGTATTTTATGTGGTGGCTAAGGCTGACTATCGCTGTCGGGAATGATTCGGCTATTATCGTCGTGGGATCTTAATAGATATTCTAAGTTATTCTTTAGATCTAGATTCAGTAGGTAATAGTTGACGCGGTCATAATCCTATGGCGAGGCTATCACTCCATTTTAGGCGTCATTAGACTTATTGCCTTCCGGATTATCGCTAAGTAAGATAGAGTTAAGCACAAGTTATAATTCAGGATTAAATCCTTAGGCCAAGCTCGCTAATAGTAGACTAGCAGCCATGCTATTAAGGCAATAAACACTCGGTGACTAGGTTAGCTCCGGAGCCTAGTCTACGCCGGCGTTTACACAAGGTATAGTTAATTCGGTATAGCTTAATTAGCTACTCGATTTATCGTCCCTTAATTCACTAGTAGAAATTAGTATAGAGAAAGGCTAAGAGTTATTATAGACTATCTATTTAATATATTCCGTAGTATTAACTTTACTAAGTGGTATTGCATAGCAGCGGCTAGCTTATCCGTCCCGCAAGCCCTAGGAATAAGTAACCCTGGTTGCATATAGCATATACTATAGCGAGAAGAACGACAGTTCTTTTAATATTACGATACTAATGCCGGTTATAATGCTAGAGTTAGGAATGTTTAGACTAGCCGGTTTATCCGCTTAATAGGGGTCAGCAAAAAGTTAGGTAGGATCAATAATTAGAAAGGGGCAGCTAGGCTAGAAGCTAGTAAAGGGATTAAAGGCCATATCTAATGATAAGTGAAGAATCTTAGGGCAAATGCATTAGAGAAGGGACGTTATGGCCGTAAGGTAATAGAGGGTAGTATTACCTCTCGAGTACTATTATATCGTAACTTATAAGTTTGACGTATAATCTATTAACTTAAAGAATTTAATTATATCGGCGCTTAAGATAGACTTAAGAGTATATAGGTATAATAAAAGGAAGAGGTTAAAGACTTAGGATAATAGACGTATCCACCCCTTTAAGTACTACATTATCTACTATAAGCTTAGTATGCGGCCTTTAGTTCTAAGAGAATGCCTTACCGGCATTATCGGCCTTATCTATACTCCTGATGGCTTTAACTATTAACTAATAGTAATACTTTTAGGATTTCAAGTAGGCTAATTAAGTATAGACTAACTCCTAGATCTATACGGATAAGTAGCGGCATAATCATTAATAATATCTCATTATATAGCAGTTATTAATGCCTCACCTATAATATTAGATACCTTTACTCATCGGATCATTTACTTACGGAGGCCTCCTAGTAGTCAACTAGTCCGTCTAAGACGTAAGTCATACCGATAATCCTTAGGAAATAGATTATAAATTTAGTCACTATCCCTCCCCCTTCATTCATCTCCGCTCGGCCATAGTATCCTAATAACTCTATGCCTTAAGTATATATAAATCTTAGGTAGCTAATATCTTCTCGATTCTTCTATCGTCTATAGGATAACGACTATTTCGCTCTACTAAAGTAACCATATCGTAGAGGTGCTAGGGGGGAGGGGGGTTAATATGACGTGTCCTTCTATATAGGCACTTATATGTTTAGATACGGGCTATAGCGGTATAGCCTCTTCTATATAAGAATTATACCCTTCTCTAACTTAGAGGCCACTTATTCTTTTCTTTCCTATCCTCTTATCCCCCTTCTTACCTTTAAATTCTTAATCCCCGCCCTCTACGCCCTAGAATACATAGCAGCAGTAATAGCAATATATAACCATATGAAAATAGCTATAATGCCAAACGCTCTACTCCCTATGACGTCAGCTATCGACTATTAGGGCCTATTCGCGTTAAAGGAGGAAATACGCCTAATTCAAACGCTTTCTATACTATAAGATTTAAACCTATAGCTATAGTTAATAACGGCACGACAGAAATCATCTTAGGCTCATCGGCTAATATATTAAGAGCCGCTATTGCTATTAAATCGCCTAGCCCGAAGCCTAATATCGGGTATATAAGTCCCATAAGTATAGCTTCTCCGACCCGCCTTAGAAAAGTTAGCTCCCCATAAGAACTATAAGGTCGCGAAATAGGCCATCTCTATCTCCTCGATTAAAGTATTATTAATTTTATTAGTGAGAGTTATAAGTAGATCTAGTAGTTATATTTAGGGAAAACCACGCGTAAAGCATATAATGCCCTTCTTAGACTATTTAATCATAAGGCGGATGAGGCGTGAGGAGATAATTCGTAGGGCTCATAGTAGATTTCTCTCCTAGAGAAAGGATATAGCGAGCGACATAAAGGGACTATTTCCTATATACTTACGGCTATCGCCTTTACTAAATAGCTTATATCTTAAGTGCGATAGGTCGGCGGTATAGTATTAAATTTAATAACCGCTTCCTAAGAAATATAGGCGAGAATCCTCGGTCCTAAGCCTAAGAATAATAGGGACTATTATAATAAGAAGCTTACTATTAGCCTAGCTTACGGGCTAAAGTAGTAGCGCCTTATATAGGAATTAGGCTTTAATATCTTACTTAAGGGCATATAATATACTTATCTTTTGAGGTTATAGTAGATAATTAACTAATATTTATTAGGCAGCTTATTAAGTTAAATAACCAAGTCTTAGATAAACTAGTCAAAGGGCTGCAAAGAAACCCAAATAAGATAATAGTATTATAGTTACTATAAGATTAGTTCAAACTAATATTAATAACTAGCAGGATAGACCTAGGTAGGTTCTTCCACGGCCTAGCGAGTAAAGGTATATAGTTATCGGTTATTGCTATCGGTCTTAATGATTTATATAAGAAAATACGAGAATATATCTTTAATGATATACTTCTCATAAAGGATAGCAGCTTTATATTCAATATAGGTTCCCTTTAAATACTTAATAGAAGAGAATAGCTTAACGTCAATATTATTCTCGCTTACCTACACTTATCCGATAAACTACCCTTTATTCGAGTCAGCTTCTCCATCTTAATCCATTATTAAAAGGAACCTATATTACGCCCGTTTAAGAAGGCGGCAAAATAAATAGCGCGGTAGCGACAAGAAGTCGGAGTATAGAGCCCTTTAATCTACTTCTTCCCACTCTTTTAGCACGATAATCACTTTAGCCTCCTTAAGATAAATAAAAAGGAAAATTCTATCTTCTACTACAACTCTTTATACGCAGAAGAAAATAATATTATTAAGGTTAGTGTATTATATGACTTCTAAGTATTTACTAATCGTTTAATAGATAGTATATAAAAGAGAGTTCATTTATTTTAAGTACTATAAGGAATTACGCGATTAAGGATAGCTACATTAAAACGATAAATATAGCTATAGCCCGCTTATAATCTCATTTAGCTATTCACGGATACTAGGTTGACCTATTATCTCTAACTATAATTGGAAGGAGCTAAGGGCTAAGGCTATATAAATCTTATAATCCGGATTCAAGGCTAAAAGGCTAATTACTACACTAATATAGAAACGAAAGACTAAAGTAATAGAGCAGTATAACTAAGAAGCGAGGAGCAAGAGGCAGAAGATAGGAGGTAAAGAGGAAGCGACTAGATAAGTAGATATAGGAAATTAGCTTTAACGAGGTAACACATTATAACTATGTTCAGCGTATGAGGGGATCAGTACGCCAGGAAACAGATTAAGTCCAGTGCTACTAAACGAGAGGGCTAGTGCGTATTAGGACTACTACGGGGCCGAACCCGGTATAGCGATAAAGTAAGACCAGTGCTTACGGGGATTACTTTAAGCTTGTATTAGTACGCTAAGTAAGTAATATAAGATATTTAGTACCGCCGAATAAGATGACCGGTGTGTGTTAGGACCGTTATGGGACCGGGCTAGTATAGTAATAAGGCGAGACTAGTGCTAATGAGAACCACTCTCGGTTTATATTAATCAACTACGCCGGACCACTCCATATTACGGGGTCAGAGCAGTATATCACCCTATACCAATCACCTACGCCAAGCGAACTAAACGGATCCAATACCGACCTATACTTATACTAGTCTAGCGCTAGTATTATACTGGTGTAATTCTATATCTAACTCTGCTGCATATTAGTCGTCTCATTTGGCTATATTAGAACCCTAATACCGCTTTGCTCGCAGATTAATCATAATACTTATTCATAGCAGACTTCCTATACTAGTATATAGGTAAACAATAGATAACAATAGCGATGGCCGACTCGAAGGCCTAGGAGGTCCACGGCGTCTACATATATAGAATAATCATAGAAAGCTCTTCAAGATATATATTATTATTCGACGATAGCTCGTATTACTAAGTCTAGAAATACTAGAAAGCTTCCATCTACCTATAGTGACGCATGCTATTAAAATAATAGCTATTTACTATATAATTCACTAGTTAAAGTTTCCTCATACTCTACTAAGCCTACCTAATACTTTTCTCCTTCACCGGGCTTAGATATTCCCAGAGGAAAGGCTAAGTTTATTTAGATATTAAACTTCTAGAAGGAATTTACGGTTATTATATTACTTTATTGAAGGATAGAGTATTAATCGTGTGCAGGTTGAGATATCGCTTAAGGATTCTTAGAATAAGGCATTAAATAATACGCTAGGTCGTAGCTATACTATTTAATATTGCTCTTCCGCTAGAAAATATTCCATTCTAAACTCAATATTCCGTGGAGTAATATATATTATATCATACTAAGATAGCTTATATTCAGTAATTATTCGGGGCTCTTACTGGTGATAGAACTTAATATCCTTCTTAAAATGACTTTTTAAGTGCTATATTTTCTCTGAGATTAATTGCCGGTAGCACTTATGCTCCTTCTAGCTACCCCTATTCTAATCATTTTTAATAAATTCTAGGACTCTTATCTCCGAGCTCTATGCGAGTAGACGAATAAGATCTAGTATAGGAGTCGCGATAGCACTCGGCTCTTCTATTATAGACTCCCTTATAGTTATCATCTAATGAGGCTACTATTGATCCATTACTTACTCCGTGACCATCTACGACAAAGGTTATATCGGCGGTAGTATCCGTGATAAGATCGCCTGGTTCAGTCTGCGATTTTTCTTCCTTCTAGTCTTTAATATCTATTGCATTAACTTTCAACGGGTTATCAATCGCGGTTTTCTGCCCCTATGCCATTGCTGAATATATCGTCTCGTCCAATCTGAACCATAGACATAATATAAGTCGGGCATAGGCTAGTCGCGCACTTCAACATTAACTGGTGTGGCTTGCGAATATATCGACCTATTTTCTGACGATGCTGGTTAAGTTTCTAGCGGGGGTATTAGTTTATCTTCTAGCTCGGCGGTTAATATATCTTTATAGCTTTCTTTAATTCCCTAAAACGCATGAAATACGGATTTCTAGACGAAAAGCGACGTAATATCTATTAATTCTAGTATTAGGCATGAGAACCTAGTAAGGTTAAAGCCCTATCGATCACAGGTATAGGCGCTAGAGTATTGACGGCTATAACGCCTAGCGATTAACTTACCCACTCCAGTAGTAGTAAATCTTAAATCGGGTATATTAGAGGTTCGGTCCCTTACCTTAGAAAACTCTCTAACTATAGATCTTACTATATTTTATAACTCTACCGAGTAATATTCGAATATTAAAATAGGACAGGCATTATATAAAGCCCTTAGTATAACCTATTTATCTGGGTTCTCTAATGCCAGGCGTATAATCTCATCCAACTAAAACCTAAGGCGGCGAGCCTCAATTACTAGTCAATACTAGCTTCCTAGGAGGCGAATAAGTCTCTCAGGAGGCTCCTCGCCGTCTTCTAGATAAGGCCACTCGCCCATTAATTTAACTAGGTCTCGCATAATAAAGAGGTAGAGATACTTTATATTTTTATGGAAGTAGTTATCGGGGCCGAAAGGCATTTTAGATAAGAATACATCATAAGCTAGCGTCTAAGCGGTAAAAGGGGGCTTATTCTTACTATATAAAAGCTATTTTAAAGTATCTATATATAACCGAAGGTACTTAAAGTCCTTTTATAAGGTATAGATCGAAGGGATAAGATACTTAATATATTTTATTCGGGCAATTAGTTCTTATCTCTTTCCTCTATCCATAAGCCTCTTAAATATATTACCGCTTATAATAAATATCGTAAGGTAATAGTAATTAAGTTGCGAGACGCCTAGAACTCATAGCTAGAACTCCCTTACGTCTTTAGGCTTAATAAAGTTTAAGGCCTCCTTTAAGCCCATTAGATTGACCTATAAATTAAAGGTGAATTTCATATATCATATCACTTCCTATAGGAACTTATCAGCCAAGCTTTACATATTATAACAACTAAATATACCTCGTCGCACTTACCGCTAATAATTTTATACTATATACTAATCTTAAACCTATCACGTATACTAGGAATATTAAGAATTAGGTTTAGTAAGGGAGGTACTAAAGACGGATACTTAAGCACCCGTTTTAAGATATTAGCTATACTCTTAGTGAGCCTCGCCTACTACCTCTTTTCCTCCATTAGGGCTTTAGAGCGATAATAGACGATTCTTTCATATATATACCCATACGAATATTTTCCTTTATTTAAATAGTCCTCGGTAATAATATCGAAAGTTATTAGGCTTAGATCTTAAGATTATATTAAATCTTATAATTAATCATAACGATAGGAGGTTCTTACCGCTATAAAGCTTAACCATCCACTAAAGTCTAAAGTATAATATATTAAAGAGGGCCTTAGCATAACTCCTACCTTTAGCATACTATATATATTGGAATTAAGGGAGATAGAGAATCGGCGGTTCCTCCCTAGCTCAAAGGTCCTCTAGCGTTATATATAACAGCCTTATGGCTTCTGATAATACCTTATAGCTAATATCGCCTACAATAAAGTTAGAAGGATCACTTCAGTTATAGCCTTCAGTCTTAAAGATTCTCTTTAGCCGGGAGACCTTCATAAGGTTAATATTATAATCGCAAGACATAAGATCAGGCGTAAATACGAGATCCTCGATTTAAACTTTAATAATTCCTTAGTATTTCGTATTCTTATTATTAATAACACCCTTAGTAAGGGAAGCGAGGCGATTAGCTTAGGCTTAGGCGCTAAATATGGTCTCCGCGATATTAAGGAAGTATAAAGGCTCTGCCATAATATCTTCAAGGGGCGAGCTTAGATATCCACTAACTGCTAAGATAACCCCTAAAAATATTATGACTAGTAGGTATAGATAATTATAAGAAGATTTCTAATTCTACTTACGATAACGCTAAAAGCGCTTGGTTTTAAAAACCGACCCCTAGGTTATCGGTAGTATAGGCGAGCAAGGGTATAAAACTCGCAGTTTCAGAGGCAAGAGACCTTTTCGGCACCCGGCCTCAAGGAAACATCCCCTACTATATTCTATATCTACCCCCTTTCGCTAGAACTAAATAGGCAGAAATAAGCAATCAGACTACTAAATATTTATACTTATTAAAAGACGCGAAAGATATCGAAACTAGACTAGCACACTATACTAATTAACGATAAGGTTGCGGCGTTTTTAAGACTAATTAAGAGTCATTAATCTTCCCGTAAAGAGGTACTAGACACTTTAATAGTCAAAAGAACCGCAAAATAGCATCATAATCATCCTCTAGATCGTCCTTATATGAAAATTCCAATTAGGCGGACAGACGCTAACGGTTATACCCCAGTCTTAGTCCTAGTTCTAGCTAGGTCTCCATAGAAGCACTATATAGAAAGATACTTTATGAAATACTAGTGCTTATTTGCGATAGCGACTAGCAAATAAGGCGATAAAAGTCTTCATATAATTCATTCCGCACCGGCTATAAGCGACGAAAAGCTATAGACTATTCGTTAGATTTACCACCTAAATATAGTCGAGAATACTAAGATCTACTCGCATAATAATGGGAACTACTATATCGTCTCTAGAATAATAGAGATATCTCTACTATATCTTTATTAAGCCCCGGAATATCCATTAGAGCTATAGCTTAATTCCATACTATTTTAGGTAGGGAATATAGCTATAAATCATACTCACATCGCTAAACTAAGAAATAGGTACTATCTAGGGTAGAATATCTTATGATAAAAGGGCTTATGCACGAGATAATATCTTATGATAGGATCTTAATTAATCTCGCCGGCGAGGTTAAAATTAGTAACGTTAAGGAATATAAGCTAAGAGGCAATACGAAAATATTCCTTAACTCTTTTTATAGGCTTTTAATAATACTAATAGACAAGGAGAGAGGCCCGAAGGCTAAGATCGGTCTATTAGACTTAGATCGCTAGTCTACCGAAGCTATAAATATACTTACTTTAGTAGACTTAGGCCCGAGCTTAGAAGAGTTAGTTAGTCATAAGTTTTAAAAGAGGAGAAGCAAGGGGGATTTAAAATAGCTTATTTATTTTACTATAATTACTGCGTATTATAGTAGATCCTAGAGTAAAGAAAAGGAAATACTTACTAAGATAAAACCGGAAAATGACTTATAAATATTACTGCCTTTTATATACTATATTATCATATGCATTAGACTCGTTTATTAGCAAACGTAAGACTTTGCCTCCTTAGGGCACTATGTTTCCCACCTTATATAAAGGAGATAGGCAAATTGAGAATAGCGTCAGCCAGTTTTCGGGCGCCTTAAAGACTATTATGCCTTTTCCTTCGGTCATCCTAACTTCATTATATTAAGATCGAGTTGAGTAAGTGGTATAATAGTAAGTGAAAGCATAGGACTTTCTAACTGAGATTAAAGTCGTCTAAAGTTAATTAAACTTCTATTAAATAGTCTTAGTCTATTAATTTTATAGCTAAAGAGATCTTCACTATAGGGACCCCTTAGCCCCTTCTTCTTCTTCTTCCTCCTCCTACCTAATTCTTCTTTCTCGGTCTATATCTCTTAATTAAATTAAGGCTTAATTCTTTCTCCGTAACCCACTAATCCTCATTCTTTAGACGTCCGTTTTAATATAACCGGTACTTTACCTTACCGTTCTGGATACAGGTGCGTAGAACCTCTACCCTATTATTAAAACCTTTATAGCTATCCTCAAATTACCTAATAAGCTTCTCGTCTAAGATATTTTCTCTAGGTTCCTAACCATAACTTCCATCTAACTACCTTAAATAAAACAAGTCCTTGCCCTATCTTCTAAGTAAGTAATTAACTAAGTATGCCCCTTCTTCCTGCATAGACTCTAGTTAATCATATACTTCTATATTATTATAGGCCAGTCCTGTGTTTGTGGCTTCTATAATACTAGCCTTTAATGCCAATAAGGATCCTGAGGAAGTAGTGGCGTCTAGACTACCCTACGCCAGTAGAGGATCAATAAGTGCCGCTATATTATCCTCTCCTAGTTCGGGCGGCTCGGTTAATAGGGTCTCAGCTATTGACCTGGGAGCTTCAATTAAGGAGAGGCCAGAGCTCGCCACGCAATACTTAGTAGCTATATGACAAGAGATATCATCCCGTTCGTGATATCATAGGGATTTCGAGCTTATCGACGACATATTGACTACCGTATATAAGGGAATATCCGAGATCGAGTAGCAGTAGTCCTTAAGGGCGAGGGATTCTTTTTAGGGTAAGAACGGCATTATTTTCAATTATATAGGCTACTTAACGTATATTCGCTTTAGTGTTTATTGAGCGTCTATATTATGCTGACTCTCTCCTAAGTAAGCCTTCCGCTTGCTAGATACTATAGGCTTTTCGAAAATACTATAAGTATCACTAAGATAATACTAAAAATCTTTCTCGGATAAGAACTCTATAAGATATTTTAGGTGGGGGCAGGAAAGAGCCTCTAGGCGCTGCCGGGGGATAAGAAATACTAAAAAGCATCGAGAGATATAGCGTTTCCAAGCGTCCTAGTTAGACCACTAGCGTATCCTTTCTTCCGCAGGGAGATCGGCTCGCCCTAAATAAATAAGGCAATACCTAGCACATACGACTATATAGCGGAAGGTAACCGGGTTATAGCGGACGGGAATCGCTAGCTTCTTAATATAGACCTTACAATAAGCGACCCAGGTAGCTTTGCCTTTTAACTAGGTGCTATATAAGAAGTAGAAGCTAGTGAAACCTGCTTCCTGGGTATGGGATTTCTCTAAGCATCGATAGATATGCCACTATCGGTTTTTATTAGGTACCCTAGTATATATTAGTAAATAGCCGCTATCACGACTATATCCGATAACCTTACCCTGCTAAATCTTTGCGGTAAATAGTAACGGGGTAGCAGCCTTAAATTAGGCGTAGTTCTTTTTAATAGGCTATAGAATAATCATTAGATCGAAGGGAAATAAGATCTTAAAGAGCAGCAACCCAGTCCGGGCTTTATAGCTAGGCCTTTATCTGCAAGGTGGATGCGAGACGAATACGTTCTTCCGGAAGTATATGACTAATGCGGTTGAAATAATCGTGACGCTAATCGCTCTACTTATAATCCTCTCGATCGGTCTTATATATGACCTTCTGGCTAGCCTGGAACTCCTTTAACTTCTTATTTTTAAGTAGCCATCATCCTTTATATGCGGCCTTTCGCTATAGCTCGAGCTACGCTTGTGCCTCTGGTGACATTAAAGTCTCGATCTTTGAGTTAATATTGTTGATCTTCTTAGTTAAAGAAAGATAACTCGGGCTCTTCCGTAACTCCTCTACTTCTCTAGTAGGGAGCGAAAAGCGAAGATTAGGATTTCTTCCTACTGATGTAGATCGGAAATCTTTAGCTAAGTTAGTCCGGAGCTCCATACTAAGATAGCTTCCGGCGCTATCTATAGTAGAGATACTGCTAAGATACTTATTAATAAGTACGTTAGTATTATTCTATGATGCGAATCGTAGTATCTAACCGAGTGAATAACCGTTATCTAGAATGATATTAGTTACTCTAGTAGCACGCTATCGGAATGACTTACTATTTACTTTAATGAGAGCTTCGCGACGCACGGCATGTAATCCCAACCATACGGTAAAGCCCGCACGATTTCCCTAGTTTGAAAATTAAGAGACCTAAGATATTAGATTCTTCGGCTTTGCTTTAGGCCCTATCGAGGACTATTTAGGGAAGACTAGCTTTTCTTATGCACTATTCGCCCATTCTATTATACGGAAATTGCCGTTTTTTAGTAGTTAGAGTGCCAAGACTTGTTTAACCGTGTTAAGGCCGGCAAATACGTGGGATGAAATCATATTAGCCAGCCAATACAGCATAGGCTACGCAAAAAGGGGTAGTGGAAGACTATCTAGTCCTACTATATATTCCGCAAATAGATGCTCTAGTCTATATAATATTAAGGCTAGAAATAATCACTAATATTAAGTAACTTATTGGTTTATATCTATCGCTTTATAGATTTCTCTTATAAATTTTAAATAGAATTCTAGACGTCTATCTTTCTATAATAAGATATACTATATATCCTAATATAAATTAAAATTAATTAATCTTAACTTATAAGTATCCTACTTAATATCTTACCTAATATATCTCCTGACACCTCGCGGAGGTAAAGCAATAAGTATTTAGTAGGTTTGCATTATTAACTCGGCTTCCTTCGTGAATATAGTCGTGAAAATCATTAATCTAAAGGCGATTCTACATATAAACGTAGTTCTCGATAGTAATAAAAGCCTTTTTTCTCTAACCTTTCTTTCCTTTTAGGAGACCTATCTTATTTACTAGTTCCCCTTCGATATACTTACTTTCGTTAATAAGAAAGCTTTCCATATAGAAATCTTTAGGAATACCCACCGGAGCCATAGATATGCTAATATTAAGAGGGATATATATATAGTTTGCACGTTCCCATGCGTTATAGAACCTTCGCATTATACCACAGATACTACCTACTATGGGTATCTTTTGCCTATCTTCCTGAGGCAGCCTACCTAACTTAGATCGCCTAAGGAACTCAGCAAAATATTTTAAAGTTTGCATATCCTATAGCGTCGACCCTGGGAACTTCCTCTCATACCTAACGGCAAATTAGCTACTTTTTAGTATTAGTAAAATACTACTTATGCTTCCTATAATATAAGCTCCCGGTTATACCTCTCCTTACTTCTTTCACCTAAGTTCCTTCTCACTAGATGCGGATTAAGTTAGGAACGGTTATACGAAAGGCCGTTTAATATTGCCCGCTCGACCAGCTTATCTGGGTCTTAGGCCTTCCGCCCTTATTGCCTTTTGAGAGATATTAGGTATAGTATATTAGATAAAAAATAAAGACTTCGAAAAGGATTAAGTGAGGTAAAGTAAAGGGATTTAAGCTAAGGATTAATATAGGAAACGATAGGCGATAACGCCCTCTTATAGAGAACGTAAATGAATCCTAGGCAGATATTCTAGGCAGTATAGCTATCCTACCTTCCTAGTGAGATAAGACTCTCCTAGACCCTTCCGTTAGTACCTCTAGGTTAATGACTACGCGCTCGACTGGGGTTAGAGGGTTATAGTTTCGGATACCTATGCTTGCGTGGAAGGTACTTTTAGACCCTTAGGTGGGGGCGCCTAAGCTAGGGTGAGGACCAGCTAAGCTACGCCTGAGGCGAGCCTGAGCTACCCTCCACAAAAGCGGCGATGCTTTGCGTCGATATTCTCCTTCTAAAACACGACGAGTCTATCCCACATGCCCGATTCCTCAACCCCCCAGTCAAGTTCCATTGTTAAAAAGTCCATGTTCTTGGCAAGGCCCTCGCTATCGTCAAAGCAGCACCAGTAGGGCGACATCCCTGAGGCTCTCGAACGCAGCGTGAGCTGGCCGCTCGCGAGCTGACCAAACTCGTTGGATCCAGCCAGCTCCGTCTCGGCATCCAGCAGGGTGAATTCCTGCCGTCGAAGATCCCAGTCGTCAATAATGTTCATGCCGGATGCTGCCTCGGCGACAAATTGAGACTGTCTGGCCCAGCTCCACGAGGGCGCAATGTACGGATCTGGCGATTCCAAGAAGGCAACCAGCTCTGCTATGGTGCAGTTCGGTGGGCATTGGCTCCACAAGATATCGCAGCATAAATTCCGTTTCCATAGTCCAGCCAGGTATTCGTCTTGGAGAGCACTCGAATACAGCTGGGCCAAGCCGGATATGGCTGCAAGTCGGTCTGTTTCGTGCGTCAATTCCGAACCCGAGAAGGCCATGACTATCCTGAGCCAGCCGCGGTGACTTATATCCTCCATGTTCAAGTCCAGGATGTTGTAGACGTCTGGATCTCCATGGAGTTGCGGCCAGAGCCCAGTGCGCCCCGAGATTAGGAGATTTCGTGCCGCCACTATCTCTTGACGCACCCAGCCTCTGGTTCTCCATTTAGACGACATGCAATCTTCTATGGCCAGATCCCAGAAAAAGACACAGTCTTTGTGGAGGAGGTCTAGCGCATCATCTCGCTGGAGCACGAGGCGATAGGCCCCCTGCAGGCCTGGTTTGAGCCTCGACTCGAACGGCAGGTGGATGAAGGGTCTGGAAAAGGAGAGGAAGCCCTCATTGCACGAAGTCGAAGCGGCCGCACCGATTACAAAGTGGGCACTCCTGAAGATTTCCGCCATCAAGGCCGACTCTTGCTCCCAATCATACTCATCATCTTGGACAATGCACACGGCATCGACCCAGAGATACCTCACGCCAAGAGCCCGACACACCGCCACGGCGTCCTTGATTACCACGGATACCTCGGACAGCTGGAAACCAGAATGACGGTCCGGGAGATTGCTTCGCAGGGTCATGAACTGGCCTTCTGCTTCTTCAGGGCTGCCCCAGCAATAGCTAAGGGCAGCGTAATGCGGGTCAAGACATTCGTGCGTGGCCGCAAGACTGAGCTCCTGTCCCTCTGGATCGGTCCCAAGGTCAATAACGCGGGTTGGGAAAAACGTCGAGTTCATCGGCGGGCATGCGTCGAGTTTGTCTTTAATCTTGGTGATGTTCTGTTGGCAGAGAAAGTCGGGTGATGGTGTCGGCTGGAGTCGTAGCCACCTTTTACATTCTTCTGGTTGTATCACCCATGTCAGATATTTTCATCTAAACGCGAGGCCTTGGGACTAACCGTCATCAGAGTCAATAGTGAGCCGTATGCTGTCGTAATGGTCAGCTGACTATTCGACAGGTGGATGGGTGCAGGAGAACGAACGTTTGGAGGAGTCGATCATCATCAGCACAGTGTATTTTGACACACAACCCACATAGACCAAAGGGTATCTTGGACCTAGGGCCATCAGTGCCCCAGCAGTAAGATAAGGAGATATAGATCTCAGGTCCGTGGCCCTTGCTTGACTCGAGGATGGCCGACTCGAGGATGGCTGACACGAGGAAGCAGCAAAAGTCGCACTCTGTCGAGCTGGACAAGACCGGCAGCTCAGGAAGCTCGTCGAGGAGTTCAAAATCGGCAAACAGCTCTGCGTAGGTCTCATAATTGCTGCTGTCGGCGTCCAGAGGAAAGTGGAGCGTCGCCTCGCCTGCTTTCGACGTGGCAATGAAGCCTCCGCTGAGGCTGTCATCAAAGCAAGCGCCCTGGCACCTCTCGCAGAGCCTCATTGAGCAAGTGCCGCTGCTTGCGGCTTCAATACTCATTTTGACTGAATGTTGAATCTCGTCCTCGAGCGGCAGGACATAGCATGGGCAGTTCAACTTTGGGGTTCAAAGGGGAAGCCTGAAAGTGGCGGTGCTCGTATTTGTGCGAGGGGATTATTCGGCTGGGGTCCCAGCGAGGCGGATCCTCACGTGCTCTCATAGCCAACTCTCTGCTCAGGGTTGGAAAATCCGACCAACTCTTGGCGATATCCTTTGTTGAATTTTAGGTTAGTTGCTTGCAAGCCTTTGACTGTGTCTGCTCAATTGTTGGAAAAACTCGATCATCACCTTTGTCAAGTTTTGTGCCACTTGGATAACTTCAAGGTCATGCATGACTTTGAAAACACTCGTGCATCTTGGCCAATCTATGCGTTTCCGAGGTATCCCCTGATGGGTTCAAAGATTTTGTCCCTTATCTGTGTGCTTCTCGCTTACATTCTCCCCGTTACTAGTGATGAGTTCAAGAGCGCTTGTATGCTCGTATGTAATATCAGTCAATGACGCTTTTAAGGGCGCCACTCGGCCACGTTATAAAAAAACACAATTCCAACACAATGCAGTGTTTAAACCCAATACTGAAAAAAAAAACCGCAACCTTAAGGTCAAAGAGTCATGGATGGGAAGCCCAGCGGACGAAGAACAACCTGCCATCAAGTCGGAAGAGAGACTTGTATGCTCAAAACCTAATTCCCTCCTTGACCCTGACCCTGACCTTGGCCATGGCCGCTGCGGCAGTAGTCGCACATGTTGCCTCGCGGAGGTTTGACTACCTGGAGACAACCGCAGTTGCATGCGCACATGGGATTGGCCATGTCAACAGGGGTTGGGGTGGCAGCGGTCTTTGTAAGGGCGGTGCCCCTTGTGACGATAGGTGAAAAACACATGATGACGGTAGGTTGTCTTGCGAGCCTGCAAAGATAATTGAAGGCAAGATGTGCGTGCTATTATTGGCCGGGACCGGTGGTCGTAGGACTTAGGATTAAGCTCAGCTCTTAAATTAAGCTTAAATCTACGGCAACCTGAAGACGTCGCTGAATTATTGACTGCCTACCTACCTCGCTAAGTGAGTAAGGGTCGTTGAATTGAGGCTGACCTACACTGATACAGTCATTGCTAGTAGAAGAAATCGCTGGCCATTGTGCATCTGAATGACCATGCCGTTTGTGGCGATTCAGTTGTCTGATTGAGGGTGAATCGCTTCCTTTTGAGCGCCGAGCTGTTATCGGCCTGACTAGCTTCTACTTCAAACGATGAGTCCCCGCTCAAGTATCTTGAATAGTTGCTACTCAGGTGTCTTGAATAATTGCTACGGCAATAGGATGTACGGGGGGTAGTCTTGCCAATCTCCACATGACGAGAGAGACCGGTTTGTTCGACACACAGAGGCATCGTCTAATGGCTACAGAAAGAAGCATTGTGTAATGGGTACAGAGGCATTGTCGAATAGCCACAGAATGGTAGGACTTGGCAGAACAAAAGATGCCGGGGCCTGTACTTGTGTGTGCCAAAGGGAAACAAAGCACCTTTGAACGGCCGAGGGCCCTCGATTCGTTTGAACCAGGGTCAGGCTATCTAAGGTAGCCAAGGCCACAAAATACGACAGACCTAGTGCAACAAAGGAACCATCCGGTGGCTGGCACCAGTCTCGAGATTCCGCTCGGAGCACCCGGTCCTCCATCAGTCCATTCCGCGGTGACGAGCACATCCCCCTGCAATAACACCAGATAACCAAACAATGATGCTTAACGGGCCCTCAGCCAAACAGATCGTCCCGACCAGCGGCCTATCTCTGGGCGCCTAGCCAGGCCAAGCATCCCCGCCCCTGCGACCTGCCGTTATCAACCAAGGTCACACTTGCGAATGCGCCAAAAGTTCCACGCGACGTGGGATCTGAGCCCGGCGCTAGCCCCTGGAAGAGGCAGTTGCGGCGGGGAATCGATTCGCTCGCCAAGACGATCGTCCCGCGGCACCCCT
>MAEB01000051.1:0-51754 GCA_001680515.1 Fusarium phaseoli
CTCTCTTTGGTATTTCTTTTTTTTTTTTAGCCGATGACACCAATGACATCGGAGTTTCATTCTAACCTAAACAAGCGAGCTATATTGATTGCTGATGCCAGTGGCTGGTTCAATGTCTTACCAAGAGGTGAAGCGGCTCTCCCAATTACGAGCTCGGAGCCAAATGCAAGGGGACTAATGCATAGCGCATGGGTTTTTCGATGGCGTTTATATCCTAGAGCTGCGCGTCAGATGCTTCAATCATCTCGATCGAAGACTTGGTGTTGTCGTATCTAGCCATTCAAGGGGATGCGTATCGCGCCCTAGAGCGCAATCGTCTTCGCCAAACGTTAATCTTAGTAATTAGACCTCGAGCAAGCCTGATATGATCAATCTAGGCTCAAAGAAACCCCAAGAGCAAAGACTGATGACTCTAGCTTGGTTAATCAGCCTGCAGTGTTAGAGCAAGTTCTTCTAGTAGATCGTATAGACTCCTCTCTCTCAAGTTTCAGCATCGCAAAAACTCGCCCTACCTTTGCAGGAAGCATCTCGTCACCATACTAAAGCCTCAGAAAATCAAGGAGGCGGTGTGCTCAGCCTTAATACCAGATGAAACCTTGTCGGCCCGCGACCTAAACAATGGTCCTAGTTGGACTCGTGCGATACCCTCGACGCTACAGTTGACCGTCCCAATTAGCTCTTAACTCGCTAAAACGACAATTTCACCGACAGAGCCATCTAGGACCACATCAGATGGGTGCTATTAGCACCCCGTCGCTATACCCAGAGGATGGACGAGCGACCAACTTTCTGCAGTCACCAACCGCTTCTCAATCAATCGGGAGCCTTTCTAGTTCACTAGAATTTGAACGCATGACACCGTTGGCCTAAACCTTTCTATTGTTACTAGCCCTGGGGTGATGCCGACCCCGCTCTTCTTGCTGGAGAGTTGCAGCAAGAAGACTCGCGACGCCCATACTCAGACAACTCGGAGACTTGCGGCAAGGGATAATAACCACCCAATGACATTAAGAGCCTCCGGACTCTTTCTAACGAGCCTTCCTTGAGCGAGCAAAGGGTACATCGAGCCCGTTGTGTAGTTAACTCGTCGACGGCCAGCAAGAAGCGGATGAAGGGGGAGTTTCGACAGGCGATCTTCTTCTTTCGTCCCTGCCGGAACGATGATGACAAAAAGTCCTAAGCTTTCACTTAAGCCGACTTGATCAGTAGGCTCATGGAATTCCCTCTATATGAAATGGGCGATACCTAATGACACCACCAGTTCTATGTTCCCTAGATGGCTGACATGACACTTTATGAACATCCTGTATCAATGCGTAGGTCTGGGGCCTGACCAATACCTCCTATTATCAACCCAACCACGTCCATAAACTTGGGCATATCGATTCGAAGGCTCGGATCTGACGCTTAGCTTTTGCCCGGCATTCATGGCCGTGGCGGATGGCTAGAAACGCTTCCAAACTTTGAACTCCTGTTCAGGCTTCTTAACTCTCCATCGCGCTGGGCACCATGTTGGTAAATACGGGTCGACCGAAGCTATAAACAGTTATGATCAGGTTATTGTAGGATGGGCATCACGGGTGCGAGGAGAAAGGTAGATAGATGGTCACGTTTCTGCTGGTGTAGGGTGGCAGTTCATGTCGCAACTTGCTTGGCAGCGCGAGTGGACGAATACGAGTCGAGAATAGAACCCACAATGATCAAGGTACGCAGTCAGATCACGTGAACCTTGATTCGCACGCCAGAGATAATCCAACGTAGAAAGACGTAATCAGAGGCCAAGAACCTGTATTGTGCCAGGCAGCAAGACGTGTTCATTCGTAAATGCATTCGTAACTTGGCCTCGACACATATCCCCTACTCTGCCTACTTAAACCCTAACTGGCCATGTGGTAGACATCCTCCAGTCTGCGATAGCTGACCCGTGGTCCCCCACTTGGGTAAATGCCGCGATCTGAGACCAACGCACTCATCGTCGATCGCCGAAAGACACTCCCCCAGCCCATCTCTATCGAGTTAACCAGCCGTCAATTGTGCTTGCATACAGATGCAGAGCGGCCCGCAGAACCTAGGCATGGCCGGGGCCTCGGCACCCGCGGGCCCCGAAGACCCCAACAAGAGAGCTGTACGTATCCGCCGTGGGGACATGGATTGAAGGACACAGAGGCTGACAGGTAGCTGCAATAGTGTGACCAGTGTCGAATGCGAAAGGTGAGATGTGCAAAAGGCCCTCAGCTGGCACCGCACATCGCTGACCACGTCCTTCTTTGGCTGTGCAGGTTCGATGCGACAAAGACTGGCCTTGCTCCAATTGCCGGGCCGCGAATCGGGCTTGTACATCTACAGGCATCGGCCAACGGCCCAAGGAAGCACGACAGCGCGTCCTCATCTCGTCTCAGTAGTATGTGTTTCCTCCCACGCCCACTTCTGCTCCTTCAAGCATCTACCTTCGATAACCAGGGGATCCGCGTTGACACGATTTGCCTCTATAGCGAGAGAAAGATTGATCAGCTCGAGTCCCGACTCGGCAACATAGAGCGTCTACTCAAGGTCCTTGTCGCCAGAGACGCCGGCCCTGGTGAGCAGTCACGGCAGCAGCTACATGTCCCCTCCCCAGACATTCAGGACAGCAGTGTCGGCACCGCCACCTCACTAGGGGACTTTGACTCTAGCGACGAGGAGTCAGCCCGTGGCGGCGACTCTGGTCTCATCTCTCAGACTGCTATTGCAAGCGAGTTCCTCGCCCACGCCGTCCACCGCACATCTCTCCACGACGCCCATCCCAGCGTGGAAGCTGCCGTCAACAACCTCCGTCAGCTCGTTCAACTTCAGGAGCGTCGCTCCATCAGCCATGGACCCAGGTTTCCGCTCCAACTGCCTCTTCCCCCAGGCGGGCTATCCAAGTTGGCCATGCCACCGATAGAGGTAGTGGTTCCTCTTCTCAAGGCACTCAATAGTAGGCGACCCCCGACGCTAGTGATCAAATAGCAACTTACGCGTACATAGGCGGGACGCCTAGCTTCTTTGCGTTCGGGATGACCCTCGTTGGCATCGAAGACTTTTCCAGTCTCTGCCGGATGATCTACTTTCCCACAGAGGACTTTCCCCAGGCGGTATTTGCTATTGTAAATGCAGGACTATACGACTTGTTCATGGAAGAGTCCTGTCTATCGACTGATGTAGAATCACGAGACCGATTTCAAGGATACGCCAAGATAGCCCGAGCCAATCTCGAGACTTACCTCGCCAACTTGCCCATGTTTTTATCAGCCAAGATTGAAAACGTGCAGGCCCTCTTACTAGGCGTCAGTTTCCTCTCCCGCTCCTGATAGTCGCTATGATACAAAGACATACTGACCAACCACTAGTCACAATATGCCATCGACGTATCCCGCCCCTCTGTCGCCTGGCATCTCAACACGATAGCCGCGCAGCTCTGCCAAACCGGGGGCTTCCACCGAGCCGACATTGCTCGCGCCGAGCCCGCTCGCATGAAGCAGATCAAGGCCATCATCTTCTGGCAAGTGTACTGCTGGGACCGAGGACTCAGTCTGCGCATGGGCCGTGCTTCGGTCATTGACGATGGCGACATCACCATCCCCCGAGGGTTTGACTTTGCCGGGTTTCCCCTTCTTGAAAGGCCAACAGTACCGAGGTACTGGCTGAATAGGGCCACCCTCCAAGGCCAGATATACACCCAACTGTAGGCGTTCCACGCTCTCCAACTCGACCGTGCCATGGATGGCTGCTAAGACTAGACACAGGTATAGCCCGGCTGCTTTGGCAGTCCCCCCTTCGGAACTGGGCCGCCGCGCGGAAGAACTTGCTGTTGAATGCAGGAGACTCGTGGCGGAGGGCAAGTCTTCGCAAGAAGAGGCCTTTGCCTATCTCAAGTCGATCAACTCGTCGGCCCTAGTCGATGTCTTTGTCCAAGGCGACGAAGTCCAGCTCCTTGCAACGTTGACACTCGTCTACCGAGCCATTCCAGTGCCCCCGGGCTCTCCCAGCCGATTCTCCAACGAGTGTCTGGAAACGGCGCGAGAGACTATGAGGAGACACAAAGAGACGGTGGCCATGCTGCAGTATGGAGTTTACATGAAGGCTATATATGTTCATCGGTGAGAGTTTACTTTGCTTTCCCATCTGCAACCATGAGACTGACCTGAATCACCTAGAAATCTGATGCTGGCGCCTTTTGCACCCTTCTTTGTCCTCTTCTGCCACATTGTAGAAACCCTTTCTGGCGACGACCTCGGGATGCTCCAAGAGTTCGTAGCATCACTAGATGTCTTGCGGGACGCATCCGAGACGGCAGAAAAGCTGTGCCGGATCTTTCAAGTCTTTCGAGACGTGGCCATGGTATACGTGGAGGCTAAATCGCAGCGCCGAGGCGACCAGAACGACATCCCCATGGGGAACCAGCTGGACGCATACCTCAGCCAGCTCGGGTTCATGCCCACCTCGATGGAGGGCCAGGCGGTTATGCCCCAGGCTCTCCAACCAACATCGGGAGATGTCGTTATGCCGTCTGCTGCTGGAAGTGGCCCGACGACGCAGATGGAGGATTGGTTCTTGGGTAGTCGAAGCATGTTTGGCTTGTTGGAGGAGGATCTTGGGCAGATTGACACGATGGGATGGATGCCACCGTCATCTACGGGGACGATGTAGTAATATGGATTCTTGTCACCTCTCTCCAACTGTGGCTTCAAGCCAAGCCGCCACTGTCATTGATGTTAAGGCTTGAAGCTGAAGGCACTGATGTACTTTTATCTTGCAGCTGAGATGGTGTGTGCCAAGATACGAAATGATTGTTCATCTGATAAACTCGTGCCATGGAATTCACCAGCCTTCTTCAGCTGCCAAGAGTGGGTAGGAGAAGACTGTCTAGGCCGAGGGTGGGAGTCTCGGACATCCGCGGCGGGCGCATCGGCTTACGGCCTTGCAGTTTCCTCATCTTCTGCCCCCAGGATGAATGAGCATGACATCAGAACCAATACCAATGCTCGTGGATTGAATTCTTGCATTCGACACGCAGAGGTGGGACCAGCGATCGACGACTCCCGCTCGGCCCGGAGCGCTGGTGGACCTCGCCGCGTCGGACTCCGCGGGCGGACCCACATATTCCGCGGGGGCCTCCGACCGGTTCGGCCGGACCATCCCCCGACGACCAGTCTTTCGCACGCAGAGTAGAACATAGAGTCTTGTGGATTGTCAGCTCCGAGCCTGTGCCCGATGCATAAATCAACGAGAAGGAAACAACCAGACGGAAACAATGGTCCATCAACTACCACGCCACACCACCATTCACACACCCATCTAGCTCAACACTCATCACCTACAATGGATTCCCAATCTCAAAAAGTCCAAGTTGTCATCGTCGGCGCCGGCCTCAGTGGCCTCCGCGCTGCCACCGAGATCCACGCCGCCGGCCCATCCTATGTCGTCCTGGAGGCCATGGACCGCGTCGGTGGCAAGATCCTCTCCGTCCCGACCAGAGATGATGGCACTGCCCTCGTTGATGTCGGCGCGGCATGGATCAACGACACGAACCAGTCGGAGATGCATGCTCTCGCCCAAAAGTATGGCTTCGAGCTCATCAAGCAGCGCGCCGAAGGCCGGTCGCTGTATCAGGACGCCCAAGGCAATGTTTCTGTCTTGCCCTACGGGACCCCGGCCAAGGTGAGTTCCGCCCTCTACCCTTCAATCTAGGACATTGGATACTGACAGGGTCTGTTTCAAGCTCACTCCGGAGCAACAAAAGGAGTTTAACGACATTTTCTCCGTCGTCGGCGAGTACGTCGAACGCTCCCACCTCGAGAATCCGCATCTAGGCCTCGACTCTGCCGAGCTCGACTCCTTGACTGTCGCCCAATTTGCCGAGAAGAGGTTCGGTGGCACCGTGGTTGCTCGCCTCTTCTTCACGGAGCTCTCTAAGGGCTTGCTCGGCACGCAGCCAGAAGAGATCAGCACCCTGCACTTGATTGACTACGTCAAGAGTGGCGGCGGTCTGGCTGTCATGATGTCGGATGGCAAGCACGGCGGGCAGTACCTCCGGAACCGGCAGGGTCAGCAGCAGTTCGCAAAGAACCTCGCGGCCGAGCTTCGCCCTGGATCTGTCAAGCTATCGCATGAGGTCGAAAGCATCACCCAGTCCGACGACGGCGTCTTGGTACACACGGCCAATGGGAAGCAGTTCACGGCCGATAGGGTTATCGTGTCAATCCCTACACCTCTGTATCCGCGAATTCGCTTTGAGCCCCAGCTCCCGGCCGCAAAGAAAGCTCTTGGAGACTTGAACAAGTTGGGCTGCTACTCCAAGACAGTCTTTGTGTTTTCCTCTCCCTGGTGGCGACATGCTGACCTCTCTGGCACCGTCAACTCGCCAGGCCTAATCGCCTTCTCCCGCGACACGGCTGTCGAGGAGGATGAGCAGTACAGCATCACCTGCTTCCACCTCGGCGGGCCTGGTCTCGAATGGTCCAAGCTCCAGGGTCAAGAGAAACAAGACGCCGTGTGGCGAGAGTTTTGCAGGATATTCAGCGCCACAGTTGGCAATGTCCCCGAGCCGATCAAGGTGATTCAGCAAGACTGGACGGTTGAGCCCTGGGCGTGGGGTGCGCCAGGCCCTTTCATGATCCCGGGCATCATGTCTGGAGCGCCCGGCCAGGCTATCCGGGATCCGGTAGGACGCATCCATTTTGTCGGAGCTGAGACGGCCCTTGTGTGGAAGGGATACATGGAGGGGGCTGTGAGGTCGGGAGCCCGTGGCGCCAAAGAGGTTATTCAGGCCCTTGCGTGATCGGGGCGCAAGGGAGGACACTTTTAGAGATTTGGGGTACCTTTTGTGAATCGTGCTTCCGAGTTGGACTTTGGGATTTTTTACAAGAGAACAATGCCATATAGACCCAATTTGCGAACCCTGAGACGTTGTAAGTGGTATCGAATGGCTTCAAGTCCCCAAGGAAGACACACTGTCAGAGGTATTGCTAGTTTATTCAATATTTCTCTACGTACTCTATTAAGCCAATAGTGAGAAGGACAGAATTTGAGGTCGTAATCTCAATACTCGATGTCTGTTGTAGAACCTGGCTGCGAATTATCCTCTGTCCAAAGGCAATAGTCAGTTCCTTGACGTCTGTCTCAAGTCCCTTTGTAGTAATCGCACTCGAATGTCCTGCAGGAATGATACCCATACTCTTCCCGGTAAGACTACCCTCGCCCTCGCCCAGCCAGACTCGATGATGGCCCGGCTTTAGCAGGACAGTTGGATTCTGGCTGGAAATGAGAAACACCTTGCCGTTGGCGTAGTCGGGCCGCGGCTGGAGTTGGTATATGTAATGGACTACCTAGCCTCAGTCCGTGATCGACCCAGTCGCCGAGATCTCCAAGCACCACGAGGTCGATGCCTTGGGGATAGCTCGAGCGGATCCAAGAGACTGTCTTGTCCACGTCATATGAGTCTTGGTCCTGGATTTGGACCACTTTTGCAGGCTTACCGAACCCTTCAAAGTATTGTTTGACTGATGGGAATAGTGAATCTAGATCACCAACAATGGCATCCAAAACAATGTAGTCGAGAATTAGTCTGTAGTCGCCTGGTGAAACACTAGGTGTCGCTCACGAGACAAGAGGTTTGGGGCAGTCTGCAACAGGTCAAACAGCCGATTCGCTCCCCCATCCGCTGCGACTCTGATCAGAGCTTCACCATAACCAGCCCTAAACAAAAACCATCTTCAGTGATTGTCTTAACGTTGTTCCATAATGACTTGAGAGTCTAACCGATCCTGATAGGTTGGTTCAGGATAACCTTCTTCTCTTCTTCGAGCTCAATCCCATCAAGGGCCGGGCCGCAACTATAATAAAGAACACAATTTCAACACATAATAGCATCACAACCCAATGCTAACACAGTGGCCTTTTTTGTTCAGAATAACAAGTGCAAAATCTGCATTGGCTGGTTGCTCGTCTGTAGTCTCGCCAAGAATGGCGGCAGGATGCCAGTCGAAGTTGGATACCACGGGGACAGCGAGAGAGGGCGTAGCAACCGGGGCGTATGGGTGCCTTCCTCCGCGACAGAAAGAGGCTGGTAGTCACGCAACTGTGATCTGGTGGAGATAAACTCGAAACCCAACAAACCCGACACCGGAAAGTGGAGGATCTAGGCCCCGATAAAGGCCTAAGCTATGACAAATACTCTAGCGTGAGAGCAGCTGAACCCTCTCATGGCCGTGTATAGGATTGAAATGCCGAAAGACTGAGCATCATGGGTCTCTAGAAAGATGGCAGGCCTGAAGCGTCTACAGTGCTTATTCCCTTCCTATCTACGCTCTTGCTTCATTCCTTTCCATAGCTTGAACCCTTCCAACACGGTCATCTTCATGGCCTCGCTGACAAAATCCAAAGACTCTCCCCTCTCACGACGAAACTTGCCCTTCCTCACTTCATCCTCATCCAGCCAAGCCCATGACACGTGCTCATCCGGTCGGAGCACCACATCCGCGCCCCCATCCTCGACTTCGGTTATAAAAGTCACGATTGCCCAGGTAAGACCCGAAACGCGCAGCAAGCAGAGGTCCATGGCAGAGTCCATCCTTGCATCATCCGCGTCACCCGCCATGGTGAGATTCGCAACGCCATCCGAGAGTCCTAAGCCCACCGCACGGAGGACCCTGCGCGCTCTGAGTTGCGTCTCCTCCCAGAGCTCGCGAACCGCGACGCCAATTATGCTGGTGTCAATGGTGGGGTCTGCGGTCCCTCCTGGAATCTCCCATTGGAGGGGGAATGAGTCGGAGGGAGCTCGCTGGAGCATGAGAACCTCGAGGTCTGCAGTGTTGGAAGAGCTGTCGGCCGTAGAACGAAAGACCATGGCGCCGGCTATGAGGTTGTGGATATCCGGCCGAGAAGCGAGGAACTCGGCGGGGGAGATGGAGAAGGCTGAGACATCTGCAGAGGTTGTGACAGTTGCCTGGACTTGCTCCTTCGTACTTTCTTCCGTCGCGGTCTTTGTTTGCGTCATGGTCGCTGCTGAAAGGTGACAGCTGGTGGGTTGGTATACTGCAATGGTCGCGATGAGTTGTTTTTCAAGAGTAGCAGATTTCGCCATAATCAGAAATCCACACTTGACCTATCACGTGCTTCTGCGTTCTATTCTGCATCGCCATCGTCTTTCTATTTCGACATTTTACTTTTGCATATATTATTATGATACGCAAGGCTATGAATGTCTTTTATTTTAAACCACATAAACACACATTGTGTATGTTTGTCTAAGCTCGAACCGAGATAATGAAACCGGGGAGGCCCAAGTGAAAATAGTAGAGTTTGCCCTTGTAAGGCCACTGAAGGCCGAGAACGCACTGCTTCGGTACAGCGTTGTCGAAGCGGCAGATAAGGTGCCCAATACCTGACTGTTTGAGGCTAGATCGAGCTACATGCTTCCAATGCCAAGGACACGCTCGTAGCTCAGTCGGTTCTGGTCATCCTAGAAAGCAGCACGGGAAATGCCGAGACGTCTTTGTGAGAGTTGAATCGTGTGATCCTGCAAAAGAATCCATCTTCAAGCGAAGTCTTTGTCTGGGAGCCGTACTAGATATCCTGGATTAAGAGAATCAAAACCGAGAAGTATGACGCCTACATCGCCAATTCAGGCGTAAATAATGAGGCCGAATATCTAATCTCCAGACATAACAAGCGTTGAAATGCCACTTGGCTGTGAACAGCGCCCCGCATGCGCTGATCTCGCAGAATACGGCCCAGGGGAAGCTGATCCCATTCATCCAGGGCTCATTTCATCTCCAGGAGGTGACCTGCGCGTTCTGTGGGATAGGCGACAGAGAGGGTAAAAGCAAATGTATGTTATCGATGTAGCTACCCTCCTCTAACGATGTCTTACAGAATAGAATCTTTACGCAGGTCTTTGTACACAAACCGTTATAGCCATGATCTTTATGGGGGGATGGTATTTGACAAACTTCTAAACTAGGACATCGTCGGCCATGCTCAGCTTCCGCTGTCCGCCAGATTCGTTCATCATCCTGCTCATTGATAGCACATGCCTTCGACACATGAATCAGGCGACGCATCTAAGCATTCTCAAACTTGGCAGCAAACCTCTCCTCCAAGTCCTCATCGGTGAGTAGCGACACACTAACACTCTCATTGTCCACCTCGGGGTAGGCGGCGCGATACTTTCCACCAAGAAGAGCAGACTTGAGCAGCGGGAAAATGAGGTTGAAGTCAGTTGGGTCCTTTTCCAGATTCTTGAGAGCCTGCTCAAGCTCCTGCTTCGAATCCAGCCTCGTCTCGGCCCATTCGACCCCAGGCGGGCTGTACTTCTTGGCCAAGGCCAGGACTTTGGCTTGGGTCAAGACGGTCTCGTGGATCAAGACGTTGCGGTTCTTGGTCGCTTCGGAGTTCTTGAGAGCACCGGCCACGGTCTTTCCGATGCTGGCGACGCTGGTGGAGCTGAAAGGGTGTTGTCCGTCGTCGTAGATCTGAATCGAGTGGGTGCGCAGATCGAGGATGAAGGGGAAGTCGAGGACATAATTCAGGAAGGCTCCGACAGAGAAGATGGTGTACTCAAGCGCGCCCTCCTCGGCCTTCTTCTTGAGATAGTCCTGAACTTGGATGAAAGGGAAGTTGGTGGGCAGATTTCGGGCCTTGGAATCCGTCGTGAGGGAACCCCAGTCGGCAGGAATGTATCGCTTGACCCCGGCTTCAATGGCGGCATCGATGATCTTCGGCTGAGTCCCGATGGCAGCCGATCCAAAGGTGGCGATTGCGACATCCTGTCCTTGGAAAGCTGCGACAAGGCTGTCGTGGGAGGAGAAGTCGACCTGGACAGCCTCAATGCCCGAGGGAAGACCCTTGACGTCAGCAGGGTCCCGGCTGAAGACGGTGACTGTGAAGCTATTGTCGACCAGCTGCTCGAGGATAGCGGATCCGAGAAGGCCTTTCTGTGGTGATTGACTTAGCAAACGCCGCAAGAAATGCGCAGTGACTTACACCAAGAAGGACGACTTTGTTGAAGGAGGTCATTTTGGAGGGGATACAGGGTAATTTGGATGAATCAAGTTGATGCGGGTCAGCGAGTAGTTCTGATGAGGAAGGATAGAATTCTGCACCAGACTCCAGGGAAGGCTTACATAGCTGCTATTCTTCGCAGTCAGCTTGATGACGAATTACTCTTAACTGTTCTTCTAAGGCTTCAACCACTGGGTGATGGCGTTATTACGGAGTTGGTGGAGGGCAAGGCGGGATAATTAGTCAAGTCCGCAGCAGCGGATGTATATAGCATCCGGCGTTTGTGCTTGGTTATTAGTTAACCCACATTTTACATCCGGTGATGGTGAGCATTGTGTCAGCGCTATCTCGATCTCCATCAGTTCCTAGTTTCACAACAGCCCCCTGTCTCTGATCGACAATCATCCCGTGTCTTGAACACTCCGACGACTCCACGATCAGTCATAAGTGGGGCGATTACAGACAGCTGGTTCAGGGCAGTAAAATAATGCACCCCCCTGACCTCATGCGGGATGCCGTCGCTGGAACCCGTGTTGGCTGTGAGAAAAGATCTTGTCTTTCTCAATAGGCACATGGCAGTCCGAGTTGAGTACCTCTACACTGCTCAGGTCGGCGAGGATGCTTCCGAGCTGAATAGGGCCGCGCGGTGCAGGCCCGATGGAAAAGTTGGGCGCAAGATGGTACGTCGGTACCGTGTTCCGGTTGAGGGTAGAGGACATTGCTGCGAGTTGCTATCTCTGATTCAAGAACTGTTTCGGGATATCAGCAGGAAAAGAATGTGACTGCCAGGAGAAGCAAACTTTGGCTATGATGGAAGAAGGAACTGGGGGAAAGATGGCAGAAATAGAGTCTGGAAGAGGGGGCCCTGATACAAAGTGAGGCGGAAGCTGCCACGTCAGCATCGACTTTCAACCCCCTAGCTGACGGAGAAAAGTTGCACTTTCGCTCGCCAGTAGGCTTTGGGCTGGCTATGAGTTGCACATTCAGCTGTATCTGTGCTTACGCCTCCTGCACACGAGCATGCTTTTGTCTCGATGCTGAAAATCGAATCCTCTCGCCCTCGGGCTCGGCCTCAAACAAGTACAGATGGTGGTGTGTTTAGGAACCACCAAAGGTGGCAAGAAGCCTCTCACCGGTTGCCAAACTCACACCTTGCGGATGAAGAAATACAGGGGGCGCCTCGTTGGGTCATTATTCAGCGGGTAGAGGTTGGAATTCGATTCAATCAAATGCTATCTGAAAACGCCTACCCAGGAACTATAGCCCCCTCCCACTCAAATTTCCACGACGCCTGTTCGGTGGAATTTGGATTCTCGGGGTCAAGAAAGACAACGCAGAGAAAGCCGTTGGGGTCGTCCTGAGCGGTGGCCGGATCTCCATAACGTTAGTCGACCCCTTGTTGACAAATGCACAAGCGCGTTACTTACACCCTTGGGGGGCCTTGTTTCCCTGCCAGTGACCACCGCGCCATTGCTTCTCCTCCAAGAAACCCCATTGGCTTGGTTTTCGTGAGAGTCAGGAGCCGGGGGCGCGTACAGGGCCATGAGACCAAGGATGATGGGCAGTTCGCCTCCTAGGCCACGAGATGCTGGCGCATTAGGCCAAGGGTTCCGGTATGTTTGGGGTAGTAGTCCAGGCACCCAGGTGGGATGCCTCCCGGCTACGTAGCGCACCGGCGCCCCTCCATCTCCTATAGGGCTTTCAATTGTCACAACCTGGGAGAGACCATGATGATCCTGTGGATGGAAGATTCTCGGGAGCTCCCAGTCGTCCGTTAGGTAAGCCAATGGGTCCGAATCCGTGACCATGATAGGTAGTAGGGGGTTGCAGGCAAAAACTACAAAAGCCTTGTACTGTTGGGTGAACAAATAGTTGCCTGTTGAGAGATCCGTAATGAAGTTACTTGCTGCATCTTGTTGCAGCAGATATCCCGGAGCACCAATGGATTCCCGGTACCAGTGGTATCCGATGGCTTCTGACACCTCACCGTCAGCGTAGCGCATGACTTTGCTCGCAACTTCTCCCGAGTATCCATGTGGTGACCGTCCCGGAATATAGTGATGGTACTCATCCCGCTCAGGCTCAGTCAGGAGCAATTTATTGACGATGAACAAGAAGCTGAAAGACTGCCAGCGGGAAACGGGGGGCGGACGCTCGCTAGACTGATGGCAATGCCTTTAGCCACAACCCAGACAATAATTCGACGGCCATGAGAAATACACTCACTGGTGATTTGAAGTCGTTACCGGTTGGGGTGCTCTGTGGCTTGTTATCGTCGTTGCCAGTCTGGTCGAGGGCGGGTGCTTGAGAAAGTTCATTCTGTGCCTGGGCGGCCTCCCGAGCAGCAATCAGACCTTTCATGTCGTCTTCCATCCACGCACTTGCACATTCCAAGAGCGAACCTCCTCGATCATTGCAACAATGCAAATCTGTTTGAGGATCCAGCCACCAATCAGAAAGCAGGCGCTGCAGTCCAAAAGTGGCGACTGTGAACATTGGGGAGGAGAATGGCCTGAGACGGCCGTCATTCCCACAGGCTGCCTCTCCCCAGTTCTTGGCCCAGGTCCGGTACGTGGTGCTGCTAGACTGTGGCGAGCCCAGAAAGCGCTTCTCGAGGACCTCCAGCCTCGTGTCGTGGCTCGAAGGCCCAAGCTCAGCCTCTTGCACATACTTCATGGCAAATCCCCTGATAAAGCTGCAAAGGTATCTTCCGGCGCCCGGCTTGGAGCTTGGCCTAGCCTCTCCAGCGCACAGGCAGTGAGACTTGTTCGACGCACAAGGATCTGTGGTGAGAAACTTGAGACAGGCCATGGCGACGAATGCAAAGGCTTGGCGGGATGTGCAGTGGTTTGCTGCAAAGTACTCGGAGGCAGACGAGCTCTTGAAGCGCCATATACCTCGTCTTCTGTCGCAGGAGATGAGGCTGCCACACAAGTCACTGATGCCGCCTCTTCGGAGCAGTAGTTCGGCCTCTCCGCTGAGGTCGTCAACCTCGTCTGAGCTAGGGTCGATGAGCATGGCCATCGCGAGTTCCCTAGTAACCAAGGGATCGTATGAGCACAAAACCCATTGGAAGGCCCTCAGAGCAAGGTCTTTCTCGCGTTCCGAGAGCCCTTTGAGGGCCTTCCATGCAGTGTGATACACCCCTTCGTCACTTGAGGCAGTCTGTCCAGGCTGCTCATTGATGTCCCCCGCAACGCCGTCGTCAGCCAAGAGAACCTCTTCGTCTCTGCTTGTTTGCTCGACCAAGTGGGATTGAAACGCGCCCTGTTCCGCAGCCCGATGCACGTTGCCAATTGCAGCACTCCCCGGGTTGGGGACATGATCCCAAGGGATGATCTCGTCAAGATCCGGCACTGCGACTTGAGTCTCTTCAAGCTGGTAGTATTCGTCGACCTTTTTCTCCGAATGTGAAGACGTCACTTCTCTCTCCCTGCTCACCATGGCTGGAGACGGTTCGGGACAGTTGATCATCGGTGCTCCCTATTTCACTTTATTTATCCGGCGAAACATCCACGGGGCCATCGATCAAGATTATCCTCATTGTGAGAAGCATTATCGTTCGGAGATGCCCGGCAACGTGCCTGGCAATCACATCAGGTGTAAGCGCCATCCGCGAAGACGGCGCTCCGGGATCACCTTCATTGATCGGCGAGGCTCGTGTCGGATAGCCTTCCTGCGTTTTCAGCCGTTTCTTTTCGTTCTCCGACTCGACTGTTTGATTCGACGCAATTCTTTTACTCTTATCGTGTCCTCCTCCCCTCTTTTGGAGGTTGTCTTTGATAGAGAGACAGCAAAGAGGACACTCATTCCGTCGTCGGGGGTAAGAAGTCTGACTATGTCGCACCATGGTATCTTTCTGTGAGTCTGCGAAGACTGAGTTGCTGTGCTCACTATCAAGATGCTCCTTGAGGTTTGCGGGGTTGGGAAACCCGACAGTCTCGTGGCACAAGGGACAGATCCATTGCGACGGCGCGTGCACTTCGCGGTACCACTCTGGGCCATGGTCGTCCAGCATGTGTTGAAGCCATTTGGTTGCTGTTGAAAATCTCGGTAGGGACGATGATTTCAGGCATCTTTCAGATATACACACAAATGGCATGTGGTCGTCATTGACGTGCTGTCTATGTTACATTCAATAAGCGCGTTCTGGGTGCATGACGCCGAGGGACAAACTCACTTCCACTTGTCTCCTCGGAATGTGTCCATAGGAAGAGAACTAAAACACCAGTCGCAGGTATTGTCCCCCGTGGCTGGCTTGGGATAGCTGACATCGGTGGCCAAGATCGACGCCGCGGCGTGCCGTATAGATCTTTGCATTTTGCCCAATCGTGATGATGCTTCTCTGCTGTCTATCGTTGTAGGCCGGGGCTGATGGGCAGGGGGGTGGGCCTGAGACGCTCGACAGGCTTGAGATGTGTCCGCTACCGTGATATGGCTGGGCTCAGAATCTCGCACAAACCCTGTTGACATCTCGTCATCACTGGGGTCTTCCGGGATAGTAGGGAGCCCAGAGGTGGCTTCACTAACTTGGGGCTCCCTCTTGTTCCTTCGGTAGAGAAACATTCTATATGTATCTATCATCGAGACTGTGAGCTGCTCAAGGAGCCCCGGGCTTGCAGCACTGAAGAGCGAGCCGAGGGATAAGGATGCGAGCTGAGTGAATGAACTCAGGTCCAGAGTTTCGGTATACTCTCGAGCCCGTCTTGAATGGCTCTTTGTCGATGATTGTCGAATGATCATCCCAATTTGATGGAGCCGCTTCAGGGCTTCAGACACAGCCTCGACATTTTCGACGCTGACACGAGGAGGCTGATCCGGACTCGAGCTCCCAGCCTCTTCTCTTTCGGATGAGCCGTCTCGCATATGAGCTGGTAGTTCTATGAGGCAATGAGACAACATATCAAGGTCCGGATGGCTTACCATAAGTCAGGTTCGCCCGAATCAGGTCCAAACCTCGCAGCACTTGATCCTGGAGTTCGGCATGGCCTTGAAGCTTGCGGTCAAGGCTCAAATTCCCGTCAGCAAAGACTCTCATGGAGTTGGCCCATGTGGAAAACTGATGGTCAAGCTCTGAAAACAGGGCCATTCCGTTGCTATCGCCAGCTCGGTTGAGTCGCGCAATCTGCTCCTGGAATAGGTTATCGCATTCGACTGCAACATCGTAGATCGGCTCGTCCATATCATCGATGTTTGAAGACATCTTGAAGACGTGCCAATCAGCGCAGTCTCAAAGACTGGCGGGATGGCTCTTTTCAATTTCTCGCAATCGTGAGGTGCTTTGGCGAAAACGCCCAACAACAATGCCCAGAGCAGACACCCATTCATGTCAGTCACACGGCCGGAATGTAAGTTCAGCCGAGTACGCAAAGCGGAGAAGCTCATGTTCCGGTAAGGTGCGACATCTTATAGGTGCGTGGCATGCATGAGAAAGCCGAGGGGAGAAATATTGGTTGCTAAGCGCCAGCCTGATGTGCATCCCCCTCTCCCTCCCACCTCAAAACTGCCCTGATATCGTCCCTACGCTTGTAGATCCGTCTCATGAGATACCATGGAGGAGTCTCCTGAGAATGACCGGCTCATTTCTATCACAGAGTCCCCCGGATGGACTTGTCTGCAGACACTCAGCGCCTGTGTCTCAGGCCGACTTGAGCGATTCTCTCCAGGAAAGCAGCCTCAAAGCAAGCCCAAGAAGCGCGGAAACAATGCCACCTTGATCGAAATGGATCTAGATTCTATCCTCAGAAGAAACCCGGGTGTGGTCGATATCACAAAAGAGGCTTTCGACGAGATGGACCGTACCGCACTGAACCTGCTTCGCTCATTGAGCACCATGGCCAACCTACACCTAATCACAGACGACAGAGTTTCAGTTGACTCCGCCGAGACTCCAAAAACGGCCGATAACGAGGGCAGCCAGTTTGCGGAACTGGAAGAAAGAGTTGACGAGGTTGCAACATTGGGCGCCGACTTTGAGCGACTCCATGCCCTCATGAGCTTTCTCGTCTCACTTCCAGCCTCTACCGGCCAACAGAAGTTTAGCATCGCGACTGGGACATATCCTCTATTCCTTTTGTCACCCGGAGATGCCGGGGAGTCTGCGATAGATTGCCTGAGAGAGTGGAATGAAATCTTGAAAATGCTACCCAGCAGGCGCCAGACACTGGAAGAATGCTCGTTTGTTTCACCCGAGGCGACGGCAGAGCCACTCGGACAAGGCGCACTAGACGGGCGCAGTGGAGAGCACGTGAGAAGTGTCGTTGAGGCCATCTTCAAAGAGTTTCGGCAGCTCAATTGCGTCAACAAGACGACACACGAGATCCGCTTGCACGTTTCGAATGATCTCTACACGGAACGTCCAGGCCATCGGCACAATCTCGATATGTTCATTTCTTGCTGTCCTGGAAGCAATCTTATCTGGCAGAATGCGCAATGCGGCGACTTTCCGTGAGTGGCATTCTTCCAAGTTCCCGGCGAACCGATTGCTAATCAGAACAAACCAGCGTCCAAGGTGTGGCAAAGGAATGCATATGTGACAGTATCAGCCGGGCAATGGATGGGAGAAGAAAGCTTCACATCTTGGTCGAACCTGAGGGGCTCTACAACGTGACAGCGGGATTGCCTCTTGTCCATCTGCCCTGCGACAACTTTGACGGAACATCGCTCAGCGACCTGCTCGAGCAAGATGTTTTCGGGCCAACCGATGTTCAGGCCTACCTCAACAAGACAGCAGAACGGAAGGTTGACTCCGCAGCAAAGGCTCAAGTAGCACTTGGCCTTTCAAGGTGTTTCATGGAATTCTTCGACAAGGGACTTGAGCTTGCTTCACACAGTCGGATTGCCGACAATGTCCACTTCCGGGAGGCTCCTGGAAATACCAAAAAAGGGAATCGACGGCTGCTGTACGTCTCGCTTCGCCCGAACCTCGACCAGGCACCCGGCTCGGATATGGCCAAGATGTTCGACAGTGGAAACCCGGTTGTGCTTTCGTTCGCAAAACTCCTCCTGGAAGTCCTGGACGGCAAAGCGATAAAGATGCGGATAAACCCCCACAGTGAAAACAGCAAAGAGTGGTCAGAGCTTGGGGTTGCAGTGCGGGAGATGCTTCGCGATAGAGCTGGAGACGCATTCGCCTCCAAATACTTGGAGGTTGTGCAAGGTGCTCTGAGCCTCTGGGCAACCTTGCGGAGCTTCGACAACCGTACAGATCTCTCGGCCACAAGTCGGTTCGTGAGGAAGGCCATTTTTGAAACAATCGTGCACAGACTTGAGCTCCTTGAGCAAGCCAGCCGGAGTGGACCAGGCGTCATCTCAAGACAACAGCGAAGAAAACGGAGGAGCCAAGATTCAGCAGCCGACGAGAGATCAGCTAAAAAGCTGTCCCTCTCGCCCGGAAATCCGGCTGTGTGCGGATCCCCAGGGCTTTTCAACAGCCACGGCCTCGATAAAGTGGCTAGTCATTCTGGTGACGGGACAACTATCAAAGAAGAATCCCCGGAATGCACGGACGACGACACGGGGGGGTACGGTCGATCATCTCACTACGACGAGCAGGCTGAGATCAACCGGTCGGACCGAAAAACAGCAAAAGCCTACTTGGGACTCGTCAAGAGCAGCTTTGAAGAGGGGTACCTCAAGGAGGCTTTTGAGGGCTCTGAGCCGGGCAAGAGGGACCCTATCAAGGTTGCCATCATTGATAGTGGGATTGACATGAGCGATCCTGTGATCTGTGCCCGAAAACATCAGATCGCGAACAGAAGAAACTGGACAAGTGAGGACCCTGGGCATGATCAGTGTACGGATACCAATGGCCACGGAACCCACGTCACTCGGCTGATGCTGGAGGTTGCCCCAACCGCCGAGATTTACATTGCCAAGGTGTCCGAAAAGAAGAAGCTGGACCCGGACTTTGGTAATCAGATTGCGCAGGTATGAGCCCTTAAACCCCAAGACAATCAGAGAGACTAACACCAGCTGAACCTTCAAGGCTATCGAGTGGGCAGCTGGAGTATGGAAAGTTGATATCATCTCCATGTCTATTGCGATGGATGGTGAGAACGACGCAGTAAAAAAGGCCCTCGACAATATATTTGACCCACCCCACCACAACCCAAAGAAAATCGTCGTGGTGGCAGCGGCATCCAACTGGGGAGGCAATTGCCACATCGCATTCCCAGCGTGCCACTAGAACGTCATCTGCGTCCACTCAACCGACGGCCACGGCAACCCCAGCAAGACAAACCCCACGCCGCGCAATGGCAAGGACTTGGCGGTGCTCGGCATGTCGATAAAGTCCAGTGCCAAGGGCAAGGACAACGGAAAGAGGGTAGAAAAGTATATCTCGGGGACTTCGTTCGCCGCGGCCATCGGAGCGGGGATCGCGGCCAACGTCTTGGAGTTTTCGAAGCGGGACCCCAAGCTGTGGGATGAAGAGAAGGGATGGTTGTATTCGTCCTGGGGAATGTCGCGCGTGTTTAGGAAGATGAGCAAGGAGAGGGGAGGGTACCGCTATGTCATGCCGTGGACGTTGTTTGATGGACAACGATCCGACGAGGAGATCTGGCGTGAGATCCGACGGGCGCTCAAGGAGCACGTATGAGGATGGTTGACGTTTGCCTTGGGCTTTTCTTCTGTAAGTCGGATTGGCATCCTTTCTAGAGGATATTCTCGCGGAGCAAGGATGTCTTGTTGATTGACATGAGAGCCGCCATAGGCCTCATTCCAGGGCTTTGCTGCAGGGCGTTAGTCTTTCCTCATTGATTTGGGGTCGGTTTTCATACCCATGGCCATGAGAACCTTTGCGCCGTAAGTATACCCGCACTCGCAAATCGGCCCTTCAATTGGTGGTGCCCCGTCGGGTTCGGAGCTGGTGGGGCCGGCGCCGGATCCGTTGGCGCCGGGGGGGAAGGCAGCAAGTGGGGTCTAGAAGTGTAGGGTAACCCAGCAGAGATGGACTGTTGACCTCCACTTTGAACCATCTCTACCTAGGCACGCCGAGGTAGAGCTGGCCACCGTTGGAGGAGCTGCAGCTAATTCAATCGCATCCCGAGTCGGTCGCGGTAGTTCTAGTAAAGTCGTATTCGACTAATAATAGAGTGCGTGGCAGCAAAACGACCATAGAATAGGAGACTACAAGGGAAGCACGCAGTCAAAAGCCTAGTATTGTCAGTTATGATTCCTTCTGGGGCATCGCAAGCTGAACTTGTTAAAGATTAATTGCCATCTCTCAACGATTTACCTTTTCCACTTCATCATAGATTGAACTCTCTGGCGTCGGCTTTATCGCGACTTCACATCAGCATGATCAAGCCGCTGATTCTATGGATGATTTACCTGGCTGATGAGGCCGCCAACGCCTGTCAATCGCAGCTATGACATAGGCGCCATTAAAAAGAATTCACCAGCATCGACACGCCGTACTTTGTGTCTATTCGGAAATCCCATTCGAGCTGCTCGAGGATCCTCAGTTACAAGTGGACAAGCCGTGTGGCGCAGAACACAGTAAGCCCAGCTAACCCCAAAAGGACATCTCATTCGAGTTAGCCAACGGCATCCCCAAGGTTCAGCCAATCCCCAGCGTATGGCGCCCAACAAGGAAATCCATTCGGTCCCTTGCTCAGCCTCGGATCCACCGTCCATCAAACTCGTCAGCCATCTTGACCGCGTTGCGTCTAGCGGGGACGCCCTGGAAGGCGAGAACACTCATGCCCGTCGCCGCTGATTGGACGGTGGGAGGATCTCGACGGATGTCCCCGAGGAGACTCGACAGCTGGATCGCATCGACAGCCACTTCTGGTGATGGCTTTGTTTTTCTGGTTACGGGGCTGCGCATGGCTTTGAAACGAGACGGGTTCGGTTTTTTTGAGGGTCGAGGCATGTGAAGGGCGGTTCGTCGTTGAGATTAAATATCAGGGCTTGGCCAGTTTCATTCCAGACTTGAGCAGCCAAAGACGACAACATCTCACAAGCAATCGACACTGCTAGACAGCCTCTCAACGACATGAACTTCCTTTACAGTCGATCATCCGATCATGGATGCACTGAACACGACCTCACTGCAGGTGAGCGACGACCTAGGCTCCTCATCACCGACATTGTGCTAACACTAGCCAGATGCAGAGAAGAATGTTGTCGGAAGCCTTTCCTTTCATCAACTCAGCACCATTATCTCTGGAGTCTGCGCCGTCATCTCCATCTGCGTCATGCTTGCCTTTAAGCAATTCCACGCAACGCATCTCTCGAACCCAACAGAGCAGGTCAAGTAAGTAACCACAGTCCTCTGACCTTGTGCAAAACTGACATTCTTGACAGAATCATGCGCATAGGGACTCTGATCACCATGTACTCCCTCATCTGCTTCCTCTCCGTCTGCTTGCCGAAAGCGCAGGTGTACATCCGCCCTTGGCTGGATCTCGTCGAGGGTTTCGCTCTCGGATCATTTTTCCTGCTGCTTTGCGACTACGTCTCCCCCCATCACGAACAGCGCGAGATCTTTTTTGCCACCGAGAAGATTGGAGGTGTCAAGTGGTTTAGGGTAGGCAGACTCAACCCGATATGCACACGAATGCGACTAACACAACCCAGACCCGTTGGATCTTGATCTTTCAGATGCCAGTTGTTGCCTTTGTGATAGCCATCGCAACCGACATCACTGCCGGGGTTGGGGTTTACTGCGAGTGGGATCGCAACTTCAAGTCGGTCAAGTCCGCCCTCCATATCATCTCGACAATCTCCCTGGTCGCCTCGGTCCTTTCGATCCTGCAGTTTTACCGTTTTCTCAAGGCTCCCCTGGCACATCATCAGCCCTTGATGAAGCTGCTCGCCTTCAAGATTATTGTCTTTTTGACCTTTGTGCAAGGCGTAAGCGCTCCCCAGATATTCATCTACGAAAAACATATGCTGACGGGATCAGATTGTCTTTTGGGTTCTCACCGATACTGGCGTCCTCAACGAGACCAGCACTCTCACATATGCTGATCTCCACATCGGCATCCCCAACATGATCATCTGCATCGAGATGGTTCCTCTTTCGCTGTTGTTCATGCGGGCATACCCGTGGAGAGTCTATCTCGAAAAAGATGGCCTCGACAGCGCCGAGGGCCTAGAGCAACGCCCTGAACAGCCCACGAAGCCCTACCAGGGAGGTCCCTTCGGCATCCATGCATGGCTTGCCATGATCAACCCTTCGGATATTCTCAGGGCCATCCTCTTTGCGTTTCGAAATGTCGGACTTATGAGGAAAGGATCCAATGAGCCTATGCTGAATAATGAACCGGCTCCTGCATATGACGGTCACCAGATGCGCAACGTGGGTGTGTAAACCGCTTTGTCGGTACGGTGGAATGAAATAGCAGGATTAAGCTGTAGCGTGTCGCGAGTCTTTGGATCGAGGGATACAAGAATCATGGGGGATACAGAGCGTAATGAACCAACTAATAAAGTGCTTTGGTAGCCAAAATCACAAACTTGCGATACCTCTTGAAGTCGGCTATTGCGTAGCCGCGAGAATTACCGCCTGAGCCGCCGTTTGTCCGTGCCGAGGGACTCTTTCGACTACAGAAGCAAATATCATCAGAACATGTTCCGAGAATCACCGTGAGGCTTCACTCTGAAATGAAGAAATGGTGCTATAAATAACCTGGCCAATGAAATCAAAGATGACGCCTCAGCCCTGAGGGAATTCGCCACAGCACCAGCCCCACGTGATGGCGACTCTAGCCACACCTTAACAGTCTGGTTCAATCCAGTGCTTGACTCGCCATCTAGATCAAGAGTAGTAGTTACGAAAAGTCGATAAAATATCTTTAGAGAACATGTAATACTCGCCACGGCAGCCTCATTTTCAGATCGGCCATGCAGCGGCTGGAATGTCGAGAATGACTGGCGATGCTGTTTGCACCGTGATCAGCAGGACAGTAAGATGAGGCCCCACCCAGCCAACGGGTAATTTCGCGATCAGTCGGTGAGCAAAACATCAAGGGAGTAAAGACACACTGAGCCCCTTAAACATCCAAACTCGCGCTATCCTCTTCTCACTTGGGTTCCCTGGAGGTAACCCCATCCAAAGTCACGCCATCATCGACAGTTACAGACTGCCCCCAGGATATGCCTCAGCTAGGCGTCCTTCCAGGTCCGGGGGCTGCGGCGGCCAAGGCTCCCGCAGTGACCAAGGCTACGGTAGCCCGTGACGTGTCGGATTGGGAGGTTTTTACCGACGACGACTCTGACTCTGAGAGCGATACCTCTGCAAACACCGTCGACTTCCTTGAGCCTCCGGCCGTTAAACAGGCCGCACCCGCCGGGGCCGATCCTGCAGCTGCGGAACATGCTGATGCTGGGGCTCCGGAACAAGACGCGCCCCGCGCCGAAGAGGAACGTCGGCCCACCTGGTGGCGCCGAGTCACCAAGGACCACATCAGCATCAGGTCCATCCGTCACCACCGCACGACACCACCGAGGGATGAGTCAAAGGAGGAACGAGATGCTCGGAGAGCAGAACGTCGCCGTCTACGCGAAGAGCACGATGAGCACGGGCGTGTAGATAGGGAAGAGCGCCATAACCGAGAAAGAAGCCGGCACAGCAGGCACAGGCGTCACCGACGACGTGAAGGAGATGATGAAGGTCAGAGGCATGAGGAGAGAGAAGCTCGGCGTGCAGGATCAAGGGCTGTCCGTGTGCGTCGACCTGGAGAAGGCAAGGAGGGATCAGAGGAGCGAGAGGCTCGAAGGGCGGAACGTCGGCATCTGCACAGGGAGCGAAGAACCCCCACGACTCCCACAAAGGAGGGTGATTCTGACCGTGCAGATAAAGAAAGACGCCGCACTCGCGACAGAAGCCAGCTGGAAGAGGAGGGTAAAAAGCCGCGGCGCAGAGTCAGAGAAGCTTCGCGTGCGTCACGAAGAACAGTGAGCCGGCAATCTGGGGAAGAGAAGAAGCAATCAGAGGAGAAGGAAAGAGAGAGGGAGGCTCGACGAGCTGCGCGAAGGGCGTCCCGTCAGCAACTGGAGGACGAGAAGAAGCAAGCAGAGGAACAGAAGGAGAAAGAAGCACGACGAGCTGCGAAACGAGCGGCGCGCCAACAACTCGAGGAAGAGAAGAGACTGGCAGAAGAGCAGAAGAAACAGGCAGAGGAAGAGAAGGAAAGGGAAGCCCGACGAGCCGCGAAAAAGGCCGCCCGCCAACAACAAGTTGAAGAGGAAAAGAGGCTAGCAGAAGAGAAGGAGAAGGAGAAAGAAGCTCGACGAGCCGCCAAGAAGGCTTCTCTCCAACAACTCGAGGAAGAGAAGAAGCAAGCAGAGGAGAAGGAGAAGGAGGCCCGCCGAGTCGCAAAGAAGGCGGCTGCTCGCCAACAGCTCGAGAAGGAAAAGAAGAAGCGCGAGGGTCGAAAGGTGGAACTCGGCCGTCTGCGCAAGGAGAAAGAAGCTGCCGCCGCCGCGGCCGCAGAGAAGCACAAGGCGGCATCCGCTCGCGTCATCCCGCCTACACTACGACATCAGAGACTGGCGCCTACGCTCGGAACGCATCGTCTGGCGCCTGCCCTGGGAGCTCAGAGACTGCCTCCGACTCCAGAGAACGACAAGGTGCTGCCTACAGACGAGGGGGGCGTTGATTAGGGGAAGGAGTTTTTTGTTTTTGAGTTTGCCTGGGATAACAAACGGAACCGGACCATATTATTGTGCGGGAGCATGATTTTGCCTTGCTGTTTAATGTTTTTGAGTTTTATAATAGCCCTCGATACCAGACACGTCTCCACTTTATTAACAATATATATGCATATTTGCAGCGACGACTGAGGTCTTTTGTCCGGCTGCATCACGGTGGTGTAGGAACTGTATTTTGCGTGAATGGCTGGCATGTGCGTGGAGAGCCACTCGTGACCAACAACAGATTCATCCTACCTAGGCACAGGATCTCACATGGCATTATCACATCAAGACTGATAAGCGTCGAAAGTGCATGGTCATCGTGAAGTACTATTTGGTATTGTGACTCACAGGTGCTCTCTGGTAGGTCTCATTGCCGCCAGCACCATGATATCGAGAGAAGAAACCCGATTTCAACGCTGAAACAAGGCTAGCTGAGGATCAAGGTCCATGGAAATTGACATCCCAATGCCTAGTAGGGCATCGCAAAACCCGTGAAACTTGGCCATATTGTACGACGTGTCGAGAGAGTGGCAGAAGGCATGGTTTCTGACATGAAGTTTCTGTCAAACTCAATACCGTATAACACCGAGCAGCCTAGGAGTCACGCTCTTTGTTTACAAGCAAATGAGCATCAAGTTTCTCAGAAGTTTGGGTATAAATGTCTCTCACCCCCTGCCTTTCCCTTCTCATTCTTTCGTCTTAACAACAGTCATCACAATCACAACAACAATCATCAACATCGACAACGATCATTGAAAGATTTTCCCCTCTCACAGACAACCACCACCTTCACTTCTTTTTTCAGACACATTAATCACCATGAAGCCAGTCACCATCTCCAGCCTGGACTGCATTGCCGAGCGCAAGCCAGTCTGCATCGTAAACCAGACTCGCCTCTCGATCGAATTTGTCCGCTCCATCGTCACGAACTCGCCCTGCAACATCGCCTCCAACAAGGGGAACAAGACGCTCCCCCTCGAACTGTGGCTCGACATTCTCGACTGGGCAGAGACCGATACCAACAACCACGAGTACCGCCTCATCCAGCCGCAATACGTTGAAGAGCATCCTTCTCAACGTATCCTGGTTTGCGGCAAGATTACGAGCTGGAGCCGATGTGGTCGTCTGGAGAATAAAAGGGCTTTTACAGAGTACCTTCGGTATCTTCAGCGTCCCGGAGAAGGGCAAGACCCGGAGCGACCTTTTCTCCTGCCGGAGCCGGGCAATCAAGAGACAACGCTCAAGATCAAGGCGTCGCTCCTCGGTCCCGAAACCGGGATCCTGTTCAACAACCTCTCGCCCTCCGATGTCGTCTCCTGGGTTGAGTACGGCGCTTGCCACTTTTGCAAGCGTTCTCGCTGGATATACATCCCCAGGCGTGTCGAATGCCCCCGGCTTTTCGGTCTTCGCCTCCCTTTCTCGGTCAGCACTGAACTGGTGGCATGTCCACTTTGCATTGACCTTCGGGCCCCCGAATACGAGGAGGACGTGGTGGGATATTATGAGTTGGCTAAGGAACGGTTCTGGAAGCTGGGCTACATCTATGCCTTTTAGATGCTCAGCCTTTGGCAAGATTATGTTGTCGGTTTTTGTTTTCGAGAATTTGTATACGACGGTCTAGAAAGACCCAAAAAGCGATATTCTTTGTTTTAATATTGCTCCAATAAACTTGTTCCTTCATCTGTATTTTCCATCCCATGTCTGCGAAACAATCTCCCAGTATCTTGCCTCGTCTTTCCTGGCGTGTGACACGTGAGCCGACCCGTCAAATTTCTCCCGTCGTACCGGGACTCCCTTCTTCTCAGCCTCATCCGCGTGTGCCTCAATCGCCTCAAACTGAACCAAGGTATCTGGCTCGCTGTAGATATATGTCCGACGTGTCTCATTCACGTTCTTGTCACTCGTATCGTTGTGCGTCTTGCCCCAGACGGAAATCCAATCCGTGAGAAATCCGGCTGAGATCGCTGTAGCCCAGAAGAATCCGACAATGTAGATCAAAGGCGTTGCTACGAGACGCTGGATACCGGCGAGACCGACTTGGGCAAAGGCGACGAAGCCACCCAAAGTTGACACGCCTGGGCATGAGTCGAAGATGGTGACGTGCTGGGGGAGATGGGAGTCCTCGCCATCGCGGGCAGATGAGGCGTACGCATCATAGAGGTTCGAGATGCTGGAAGAACCGCCGTTGGAGAACATGTGGATGAGGAGCTTCGGGTTTGGGGATGGGGACGCTTCAGCTGGGAGACACGCCCTGATGGCAGGAACCAGAGGTTGGACGGCCTTGTTGAGCAGCGGAGGGTTGAAGAGAATCTTGCTCGTGCTCTTGATGAAAAGAATCTGAGAGGACGGATACAGAGTCTTGTACTTTTCAATGTATTTGGCGACGTGGGCGTCTAAAGCATTGGTCCAGCCGGCCACGATGATGAGCTTTGGCTGAGCGGAGTCGCCGGAATCGGTGGCAGATGGGCGATGGAGGAAGATCTCGTCCGAGATCTTTTCCATGGACGAAAGAGGCTTATTGCCTGCTGGTTTGGTGGTGGAGGCCATATTGATGAGAAGAACTGGTGTGGAGGTGTTGTGTCTAGGTTCACCGCGTGAGGCGTCAGCACGTCTAATGGGTTATATACCTGATACAGGCCACTTGCTGACGCTGCTGACGCCATGTGCCAGGATCAGACTAGGCACACCTTGCAAAATAGCGTCGCCAATGGAGACAACAGTGATTCTTGGCCCGGGTTGTTCACTGAGCACAAGGCTATACAGTCGATAGTATCTCGAGTAACAGCTACCTAACAATAGATGGCTTTCTCATAACAACAGCTTGGAAGCCCGCTGTAGAGTCTTATTGTCGCCCGGAGCAAAGCCATAAGCGAACATCTGACCGACCGGCCGCCGGGGGCCTTTGCCGCCAAGCGGGTAGTTTATTGGTTCCAGAGTCGCACTCGCGATCCTTCAAGCATGGGTTCGCCAGCCCCTCATTCATAGAGAAGGACCCTATTCGATCTTATAATAGGTAGAAAAGGTTCGAGTGCACGTGACCAGTGAGGTTGTATTTTCTCACGTACATCATCAGCATCTGAGTAGTGGCTTCATGTTGCAGGTTTCGTTGACTTGCTTCTGCAGTTGGTCCACCAAGAGAGGAGAGTATGGCAGCGATCAATGCCCTCAATGTTGTCATTATTGAATCAAACTTTGGATCTTGTGCTGGATGACGACACGGGTCTACTTAGTTTGCATGAAATGTGACTAAGCGTCTGTTAGAAAGGATTGGCAACCGTCTAGGTTCTCAGTGCTGGTACGCTCTCGACTTCCCGGTCAATATTGGATACTATTCCTACAAACCCTACTCACGTGGAAAGGGGAATAAACATAACATATGCCATGATCTCTGGTGGCGAATTTACAATATCGGGGCTGTACGTGGGCTGAGCAGATTCAGTGGCTTGAAAATCAGGCTGTGGAATATGCACGTGTTTGAAACAGGTTATCATGTCGTTCAGCTCTTCCTTCCCCGATACTGCACTGAAAAAGGATGTCGAACGCGTTGTTCTCAAGTCGGCGGCAGTGGTCCCAGCTTATCATTCTCGTAGTTCCAATTGATGGCGGCTAGTCGTCGCCCACACAGCCATTCCCACCGTTGCCATAGCCACAATGCTGGCCATCTCCTTGTCCTCTCTTCAGTCAAGCAATTAAAACCGCAGGACGTCTTAGTAATCATTGCGGCTGATGTTGGTGGCCTCTTTGGCAGCCTGATTTCAAGCTGCGGGTTTTTTTCTTCCTTTTTCACAGTCTCAAGACGTCGCGAATCCTACTCCCCCAAGCTCGTAGCGGTCGAAAACCTTCTTTCAACCATCATTCGAGGCGTGAGGATGCGTCTACTTCATACTTTAAACCTCGAGCTCGAATCGTTTATCGGCAAACCGAAACGCCCCCCCTACGCAATTCTCTCCCACACCTGGGGGAAGGATGAATTCATCTTCGAAGAGGCTCGAAATGGTGTCGGCCGGTACATGTATAGCCCCAAGAGAGGTCTTTGCAAGATCCTCAATGCATGCGAGCAGGCCAAAAGAGACGGGCTGGACTACATCTGGGTCGACACCTGCTGCATCGACAAGTCCAGCAGCGCCGAACTGTCCGAGGCCATCAACTCCATGTTCAGATGGTACAAAGAGTCAGCAGCCTGTTATGTATTCATGGAAGACGTCGCCCTCCTAGAGAATGGCAGTGTGCACAACTTTGAGGACAGCGTCTGGTTCACCCGTGGATGGACGTTGCAAGAGCTCATCGCCCCTCACGGACTCTCCTTCTTTGACCAGCATTGGAAATACATCTCAAGCAGGGATCAGCTCGCTTCTTTGCTTGAAAAGATCACCGGTATCACGGAAAGTATCCTACGGAGAGCACACACCTTTGGCGCTCCTCGCAATAATATCGTGGAGATATGCCATGTATGCGGCTCCCTTGATATGGTTGAGGTGGACCTGAGGGACGAACCCATCTCGAAAAAGATGCAATGGGCGGCCAGACGAGTGACAACTCGTCCAGAGGATGCTTCCTACTGTCTCCTGGGCTTGTTCGATATCAACATGCCTCTTCTCTATGGGGAGGCCGAGAATGCCTTTGGGCGACTCCAAGAGGAGGTTTTGAAAAAGTACCCTGACCAATCCATCTTAACCTGGACAGATAGGCCCCAGGAACAGCCCCACAGGCCATATCTACCCCAGGTGCCATCTGCGTTCCGGCTACCAGTCCAGCGCCCGGTGCATACGTTGGTTGAGCGAGGCGACATCATTGCAACAGCCAGAGGCCTGGAGATCGATGTCATGTTTGGGCCATGCGTTATGCGTCATGATGACTCCCAAACTCTGGGATCGCAACAGTTTATGGCCATTCTCAGCTGCACTATCAATCCAGATCCTCTTCCCCGGATCGCCATCTTTTTGGAGCCTCTTTCGCCGGGGGCTCCGGACACGGCATACACAAGAGTTCGCAATGACATGTTGATTCTGCTGAAGCCGATGACAAAGGGTTTGGTCTTGCAACTAAATCATCGGAATGAGATCATCGAGATGGCGAATATGGGAGGTATGTGCTACTCTGGTCGATACGTGCTAGTTGTGAAGAATGCTGATCCTTGTATCCTAGTTGAATACAATCCCGAGCAACTATCGCCAAGTCGTATCCTCCTTGCGGCTGTGAGGCCTATCAGGGATCTCTCTAAGAAGCGGCTAGGCGTCTACATCACGACCCCGGGGATCAAAAGGATCAGAACGAACATCAGCCAGTGGGAAATGGTAGATGACGCCATTATCCTATACACACATGCCCAAGACCTCGGCGTTAGGACCATGACGATCCGCGTCGTATTCTTCCTGGGAAATGGCAACTTCGGCTTCTTTGTTCTCTGGGGAGTCCCTGAATCGCCATCCGAGCAAGAAGTGATAAGCTGGGTCGAGACTTGGGAGTCTTTCATGGGGGGGAAGCTTGCCGAGACTGATCCAAGCAACATGGAGTGGGCGGCTTTCGAGGAAGCGGTGCGGCGATATGTGCGGCAATGCCAGACCCATTCACCCGCTAGACTGGCAACCGGTATTTCAGGGCGTGATTTCGAGGTGAGCATAGAGCTTACACCCTTTGAGTTTCTGGGGAGGGCGAAGTATGACATTGGTATTGATATCAAGGGGTGGGAGGATCGCCCTATTTCTGTTATTAACACGCTGCAAGTGCTGGCTCAGGACTGGATATGAACTTGGCCGCCATAAACAGGACTATGTAGTGGACATTGTAATAGGAATTTCTAGTTTCAAACAGGTAGTTGAACGGTCGTTCCTGTTCAAATCTAAAGCACCATCAAATCGACACCCCTTGAGATAAGCGACGTGTCACATCGACGTTCCGTAAGTCGCGACGCAGGTTATGAATGCTAACCAAGACCATGAACCCACCTTTGGAGCATATGTCACTCAAGAGCAGCATCCCGAGGGTGCCGAGGCAAGTGGACTATCCCATTTACAGCATGGCGCCAGTATGAGTCCAAATCAGTTCAAAGCCCATCCCATTATTACGAATCTCCTGATTTCGGTGCAGAGCATCCCGAGCCCAAAACTCTATTCCCCTCACTCAACCTCGTGACCGCCTCTCCAGGAACCCCCGCAAGCTCCGGCGTTGCATTCCAGATCCTTGCTAGACTGCCGGCACTAACCCCCGAACGCAGGAACCACGGCCGATCAGCGTTGCCACCGGCAGTGGTTCATCCTCGGACGCCCATTGGCGCGCCTCGGGTTGGGGTGATTCGCGCTCCAATCAGTGCGGGATTCCCCAGACGGCCCCAGATTGTCGAGTTTCTCCGCGTCGACGTCAGAGCGCGAGTTCATGATTGCGGTGAGGGCTTGGGATTGGTGGACCTGGTTTTTCGGAGCGAATTGGATATAAATACAGAGTTGGGCCGGATAGACGGTGATGCCCTCCAGCCTCGATACCACTGCAACATTCCTTCCTGGTCCATCATGAGATTCACCGGTCTTGTTTCGTTCCTGCTGCCCTTTGCGGCAGCTCAGACATTCAGCAACAATGTCATCTACGAACCTCCAGACAACTACACAGACCCTCAAGTCCTGTATGCCCGACCCGTCCAGCTCTCGGACGGCACTCTGCTGGCCACCTGGGAGAACTACTCTCCCGAGCCCCCTCTGGTGTGGTTCCCCATCGTCAAGAGCGTCGACGGCGGAAAGACCTGGAAGGAGATCTCCAAGGTCAGGGACCAGGTTAACCGCTGGGGTCTGAGATACCAGCCGTTCCTGTACCAGCTGGAGGAGGATATCGGCGAGTTTGAGGCTGGCACTGTTCTCATCTCTGGTAGCAGCATCCCTACCAACCTCAGCTACACTCAGATCGAGGTCTATGCCAGCCGCGATCTTGGCTACACCTGGGAGTTTGTCAGCCACGTGGCTGCTGGTGGCGAAGCCAGGCCTGAACATGGTCTTACTCCTGTCTGGGAGCCCTTCTTGATGTACGTACAGCCTCAACGTTGGAATGTAATCAGTTACTGACCCGTCACAGGACCTACAAGGGAGAGCTTGTTCTGTACTACTCTGATCAGCGAGACAACGAGACTCACTCCCAGAAGCTTGTGCACCAGAGAACCACCGACCTCCGCAGCTGGACCGACGTGGTCGAGGACACCAAGTACGCTGACTACTACGCCCGCCCAGGCATGCCCACTGTCGCCAAGCTGCCCAATGACGAGTACATCTACGTCTACGAGTACGGCGGCGAGCCCTCGTCCAATACGTACTGGTTCCCCGTCTACTACCGCCTTTCCTCGGATCCGTTGGCCTTCCTCGATGCTCCAGGCCAACAGGTCGTCACTGACGACGGCACCAAGCCGGCCGGCTCACCCTATGCCGTGTGGAGCTCCTACGGCGGCGAGAACGGCACGATTGTCGTCAGCTGCGGCACCATGTCCCAGATCTTTACCAACCAGGCTCTTGGACACCCCGACCACTGGAAGAAGTGGGAGGTTCCTCAGCCGACTGCCTACACCCGGGCTCTGCTGGTCCTTGAGGACCCTGACCTGCTCATGATTATGGGAGCTGGCGTCCTGCCGCCCAGCAAGACCAACGAGGTTAGCGCTAGTGTGGTCAGACTGTCTGAGGTTATGAAGGCCTAGATTTAAAAGATAGATGTTGTCAAGTATATAGAAAAGCGCTGTATAGATACTCAATCTAGACTGACATTCTTGAAGTGGAAATTTTGCCTATTCGCCAAGCGTGACTGGTGTGTTCGAATGATTCAGATAGGGAGTTTGGGAGTTGATACTTGCTGTGTAGCTCGTATTTGTGCCATTTGACCGCACTTGGTTGATTATAAGTCGTACTTCGTCGTGATCCGAGACCAATTCGATTTTCATCCAGGAAATGCAGCCAGTTTAGAATCATAGTGTTTCTTCTCCACCCCCAGGGCTGTAAAGAACGATTTCGCATGAACTACTTCTACAACCTGTACTCTGCAACGTATCCTGCAGATCGCTGCATAGGTGAAACCCGCATAAGCGGGGAGTCTTACTTGTGCCACCTTGTGGTGGAGGTTTGAGTCTCAGATTACCAGTTCAAGTGTCCTAGCAACTTGAGATAATCTCACTCGTTATTTATGAGTAACTATGATCCATTCACCAACATCTTAACAAGCGTTGACTAATGTCCTCCCCTAATTACTGCCTGACGTGGTGAGCGATACCAGAGTTCCAAGATGATAGTTTGATTTAGGCACTCTTTCTGAAAAGGTGCACGTCTACTTATTGAAGATCTTTGAGCTGGGATGGATCTGCCCTTTCCAAAATCTCCCATGGCCAATGGCCTCTGGGAGATGGTTCGAGTTCAGAAAGAGTCAAGGCACACGAGAACTCACGGAGGGCCCCACAAGCCATGCCGCATGCAAAACAACGAGGAAATTAGACGCGGGACCAGCTGGTTTCAAGAACGTTGGTTAGCCCAAGGGAGCGTGCCGTGAGTGTGGAAGATGGGCTCATGATTGACTCTCTCCCACCATACGAGACTACGCAAATAAGATTCATCGGGCCAACTCGGTTTATTCTCTAACCTTCCCGCCTTTTAAATGTTGACTGTCAACTTACTTCCACCTCAGATCGTTTGATACTTGATATAGCGTACTTTCCACATGAATAGGCTTGCTGGGGTCGATCGACTACCTATGTTTGCATGCTCAGCATCGACTAGGAGCAAGACAGGTTGCGTGCCTGAGAGCTGGGACAAGGCACTTGCCGACGAGTTAAGTCGCAGAGAGAAGATCAAGTACCTCTATCTAGATATCGCGGCGAATAAGGGACGTTGCAGCATCGGATGGAACACAAGAACATTGGGGGCTGCATCGACATGCAAGCGGGAACCAGTGACATTTTATCGTTAATATTCATTGAAAAGACGACATGAGAATAACCAAGGCAAATACCGAGAGAAGATAGAGAGAAGATAGAATGTTCACGTTGAACGATGTAGTGTGCACCTAAGAGCCATATTCCTCCAGCGCATCCCTCACCAGGGCAAGATTCTGAATCACAGCCAATCCATACTGCGCAACATCATTCGTCGAGACCCAAGTCGCTTCCTTTCCGGGGATCAGCCCATCATGCTTGCCAATCGGGGTAGTAGCCCACGGAGCAGTAGCCTTGAAGCCATCCGTCTCAAAGAACTCTTTCCAGGCCCGGTCGGCGATGGTCTCGTTCTTGAGCTGATGCGAAGCATACGCCGTCAGACGAGAATGTCCCTGGTAGAGGTTGAGCTTGCCAAAGTCGACACCGTAGCGGCTCTTTTGCTCTTCCTTTGTCGCGCTAAAGTAGTAGCAGTAGTCGAGCCAGGCTTGCTTGAAGCCCTTGGGGAGGTCGTCGGCGTAGTACTCGATCAGCTCCGAGACGACCTCTGGAAGGCCAAAGACGGCAGACAGGTGGGAGATGGACACGGTTCCCTCGTTGTCGGGGTCGGTGGGGGGCGGGCCGAGATCCCAGTTCTTGAGATCATACAGGCCAGAGCCGGTGACGAAGCCGTTCTTGAGCTTGGCGATGCCTTGGACAGTCTTGGTGAGCTTCGCTTTGGACTCTTCCCATCGAGGGCCTCGGCGCTCCCAGTCGATGAGCCAGCCGCCTGCGAGGGCAGACCAGTCGGTGCCCAGGCCAAAGGCGACTTCAGAGTCGGGCGTCGGCTTCCATCCGTCCTTGCGAACCTTTCGCTGAGGGTCAAGGACACCGTATGTCTTGTCAGTGTCGAGCAGCTCCTCAAAGAGCTCACCGATTCTCTCGTCACCTCCCGAGAGGTAGAAGAAGTACTTACGGTACTGGGGCTGCGAGATACGAGCCTGCTTTGCGCTGTCGCTCCAGTGTTGTACGCCGTGTCGTGTACCCAGACCCTTCCAATTACCAAGATGGTAAACGTCAACCTCTCCAGTGTGGCGGGTAAGAGCCTCAGCGAAGCGGTAAATGTCCTCTCGTCCGGTGCGAAGGAAGTACTGCCAGAAGAAGAGATCGGGGGAAAGCTCGGAGTTGTCCCAGGCGTAACCTCCGACGTCATAGCGCCAAGTGTGCCTGTCGACGTCGTAGGCGTGCATAAAGTCGCCGTAGTCGAGGAAGCCGTACCAGCGACGGTGCTCCACCTCGTACTGGTAGAACTTGGCAAGGAAGTCAAGATGCTCCTCAAGAGTCTTGGAAGCTTCGCTCGTGGAGTCGGGGGGAGCCCAGTATGTGCCAATCGCCTTGGTCTCCCTGATGTAGGTTGACTCGGGGACGAGGACGGGAGGGTTGTTGATCTGGCTGACAAATCCGGCGAGCTTCTCCTGGGAAGGTGTGCTATCGAAAGCAACCAGGTAGATCTCGCTAGTTCGGGCAATTCCATAGGGCGTGTCGAAATCCTTCTCCCAGTCCTCGTAGGTGATCTCAAGGGCATCCAGCTGGTCCGTGTAGTCCTCCTGGCCGAGACCATCATGGTAAGGCCTGAGATCCAGAGGCTCGGCAGAGGGGCTGTAGAGCCAGAGGGTGATGCTTCCGGTGTCAGACGCAGCTTGGGAAATGTCGAATCCAGTGGGATATCGCTTCCAGAAATCTCGCAGTCCAACTGCCAAGCCGCCCTGTGTAGCGCCGCCGAGATACACCAAACCCTCAGCGCGTGTGCCAGCGGGGGCGTTGATCCAGCTCTGGCCTGACTTGGTTCTCTTCTTGATGGTGAAGCCGTCGGGCGAAAGCTGGCTCAGGCTGTAGTCGTTCCAAGCAGGAATCCAGTGGAGCCTGGAAGAGACTCTGGTGTCCCAGGTGCTAATATCGGGAAGCTCCTTGCCTTCAAACTGGGCAGTCTTGACAGCCTGACCTGGATCTCTCCTCTGTCCAGTGATTCCCTGAACTGCCTCGCTGAGAAGACCGCCCTCAACACCCGCAATTCGGACGTGGCGGTTGTACAGCTCTTCGCCCTTGAGCGGGACGTCGAACTTGATGCCGAGACCGCTGACAAAGTCCTTGGAAGCATCCCCGTCAAACACCAAGCTGTGGATGATCTTGATGGACTCGGAGTTGGAGTACAAATAGAAACGCAGCACAAAAGGGAGCCAGGGGTCATGAGATCCGCTGACGACTGCATGTTTGCCTCTGACTGTGACGAGAGCGCGGACAGAGCTCTGCTCGCTGACGGTGACGTTGTCGATGGAGCTCTGGAAGCTGAGCGACTTGATTGGCGTGTCGGTCTCGTCCTCAAAAGCGTGGGAAACGCCAATCTGAGAGTGAAGGACGAGTCTTCCGTTCTGGGCAATCTCCTTCCCCCCAGAAGTCTCGATAGACTTGACAATCACCGAGCCCTTTTTGGGAAAGACTGCGGTGACCTTGCCAGTCCCAACTTGAATGCCATCGGCGCTCTCGGTGACGACTACAGACTGCTTCTTCCCGGCCGAAGCGGTCGAGTTGATGGATCCTCTCGCAGTTGTAGCCCTGACGACGTACTCGTCAATGGGATCCTCAGACCCTGCAATCGCGTGTCCGGTCCACTTCACGGAGCCATCCGGCCAGTAACCGGTGACCCATGACTGAAGATCAAGACTCTGGCCCGAGAGAGAAAACCGCGTGTTCTCGGGCCAGTGCTTGGAACGCGGCCACGGAACACCAAAGGTGACGCCCGAGATGAAATCTGGCTTGTTGTCACCAAGCCAGTTGACCTTGGCCGAGGAGGTGGCGTTGGTAGGAGCTGCAAGAACAGCTTGGCCCATGAGGGCAGTGAGCAGAAATGAGTGGACGGCTTGTCGCAGCATGTTGCATAAGCGACTTTGCCAGAGTTAAAAAAGAGTGTATTGGAGTTGGGCCTCCCAGAGTGTATGGTGAAGATCGTTGCTCCCAGAGGGCTTACAAGCAAGTTTTATACAAATGGGGCCTATACTTGACGCCATTCATGACCTGGATGAGAGTATGCACGTAATTTCGGTGCTATGCCCTCATGAGTGCATTTATAAACCCCGGCCTCCGGAGGACGAGTCCGCATTCACCATAACTCGCATGTCGGTCGAAATAGCGCCGAAAGAGACCTGATTCCGCCCGACGGAACAATAAGCTCGGGCTCTAGCACATTGAGCCCGAGGCAATCTTGACGTGGAGTGTCAATGGGCCGAGAAAGAGGCCAAGACGAACATGCCCCCGCCGAGTGTGTGATTGCGGATCACTGCTCAAAGAGGAAGCAGGAGGTACTGCAATTTCCCGCCCGTCCAGGTTCCCCGCGTCAAATACCGTGATGCTTTGGCTGGAAGAGGTGAAGCTAATCTCTTTCGATACCAACGGCAGCGGATAGTGCCGACCTTGGACGAGGACAAGGGGAGGCCATAGTTGATGCAAGGCGTCAATGACAGAAGGCTGGGCGTCATGAAGTGGGGTTCAACTTGGGGGATTCTCGTTGGGGGCCGTTTGGGGGTCCAGAACGTGATGGCTCGGCAGAATCAGACCGGAAAGCGGAGTTGTGACCTTTTCACTACTGGCTGAAGTTTGGGCAGATATATCTCTCATTGGAGGAGAGTTCATGGGCCATGGCTGATACAGCCCTTTCGTAGCCTGACGACTCAAGGACGAGGCGGATCGTCGAACAAAAGGCCACATGGTGGTCAGGCATCTCGGAAGCTCGGTCTTTTGGCCAACAAGGTTTGAATCCCTGTCGCATCATCTTGGAGACCTTCCGTCCTCAAAAGTCCAGCAAGATACCCTATAGCTAAAGCTCTCGTCCCGCTCAAACTCCTGGGCCTTTCCTATAAAGCCCAGTGAGGACCATGGGTTGCGAATGCAGTGAGAGATGATATTTGCAGCGCGAATTAGTTGCAGCAGCGCATCATGCTAGCAATTCAAGTTGGCGAAGCTGCAAAACTCACAGGAGCCAAGTTATCGTATTAGGATGCTTTTCCAGAAAGAGAACCAAGACATATTCAAATCGACTAAATATCCCTTACATATCGGAGTTCGTAAACGCTTTTATCCCCTAGATGTACGACATCTGAGTTATCGACCGAGAAGCATGACTAGGGCGTCAATCATGCTAAACCTCGAGAATAACCACCCAGGTTCACACTCGCCGAGCACTAAACAAAAATCGCGGCTTCAGCCACGAAACCCAACATCGCGTCGCTCTGACAGTCGTCGTCGAGTTATCGCCCTGCTCCATCTCGACTTTGAAGATCTGCCAGCACCGCAAGAACCACACGCACAGCGACCCCGTCAGAAACATGAAGCCGACAAAGAGCTGTGCATCTGTAAACTTGATGCTGTCCCCATTGCCCGCTATCTGCATCGCCACAGGCCCGCCAAACGTGGTCGGCAATGCCATCACGATGCAGAGCGACCCAAAGGTGCTCGCGAGCTTCCGGATACCCACCACCTCTACCATGACGGGGGTGATGGTGCACCAGAATACACCGCATAGCGCGCCCCCTACGAGTGAGAACACAAGCAGAGGCGTGTAGGTCGTCGCTGGAAGCCAGAGACCGAAGCAGGAGATGGTGCAGAGAAACGTCAGGATACCTGCAATGTTGATTCGGCCGAACGAGTCGCTGACATAGCCGATGATTGGGCGCGACAAGGCCAGGCCCAGGTTGAGCAGGGCGTTTGAAACGGCGCCTTGTGCTGGTGAAAGGCCAATCGACGAGGCGTACGTGGGTAGCGAGTACGACAGGATAACATAGCCCAAATCTGTGGCGAACCCCCAGGTAATGAGGAGCAGGACCTCGATCCGTCCAAAGTCGCGAGGGTCGAAGCGCTCCTCATCCAACACCATCTTGGGTTGCGCTCTACCGCCCCATTCCTTGAGCAAAAATGCAGCGAGGATGTTGGCACCCAGACCGCAAACAGCGAGGACTCGATACGTCCAGCCGATGCCGAGATTTTCGATGAGAAGATTCGTGGCGATGCTGTACACCAGTCCTCCCAGGCCGACACCGGCGGTGGCGCAGCCGACGGCAAGGCTTCGCCGTGAAGTGAACCAGGGGGGAAGCACGGCAGCGCCGGTGATGTATGTCAAGCCCATGCCGACGCCGAAGCAAACGCCCTGGCTTAGGAACATCTGCCAGATCTTGGTTGCGAAGGAAGAGGTGATGAGCGAGAGAAACATGAGCACGGAGCCGAGCAGGAGGGTCAAGAAGAGGCCGATGCGCTTGCGGATGAGGGTTACGAGCGGGGAGATGATGAGGGCTGCAGAGATGGAGAGACCGCCGACAAGAGCGTACTCAAAGTGCGAGCCTGGCATCTCTTCCGGGTGCGTTGCGTAGTAGGCCATAATCACGGCCCAAGACTGAGAGGGTGCTTGTTAGTTCTGGTCTTGGAGATTGTGTTGGGGTGAACTTGCAGCATTAATGCCCCATGTATGGGAGTTTATGAGAAACACACTAAAAGTGCAAACCCATCCATAACCTCCGTTTGGGGGGATGGGCTCGATGGTGGTGACATTGGCCATGTTGTCGTGTGAGGGTTCGTTGATATTGCTCATGGCATGTGGTGAATCCATCTCAAAGGCCCCGAGCCTCGAGTCCCCCGTTTCGACGGTAACATCACGTTGGCGAGGCATGGTAAGGATCTGCCAGCAGTAGCAACTGAGAGTGCACAAGTCAACAAGGTGAGCGAACGGCCAGATATATAACCAGTGTGATAGTCAAGTCGCTAGCTTAGTGCTGTGTGATTCTCGAGCGGCCGTGATGGTAATTATTCAGCATCCGACGTCGGGTTTGCATCACGGCCTGTGGAGTGCTAGTTTAACTCCTCACTCTAATCTTTTTCCCCGCACTCGCTTGGCGATAAGAAGTGTGGTCAAGCCAGGTGACTCGGTGAAAAGCGCCTCCTGTATGCGGGTTTCGTGATATCTTGCCTCTTTGGACATAGTGAGCGAGTGAGGGGTCGGAACTCCCAGAGCATCACCAAGTGGCACACGCTGTCAAAACAGCTAAACAATAAATATCAGAAGAATCGTAGGAATCGAACTTGATAAGGATGGAAAGCTTTGGACTGTTCACCCTACTCGTGAGTTTTCTTTTCTTTTGTAGCTCTGCCAGCGTCCGCCCGGGGTTAGTAGACATATGTGAAGAGATGTTTCGACTTGCGTAATGATAAGAGCGTGTTACTGAGACTCCACACCCACATTTCTCTGAGGCAATGGCACTTTGGCACTCCAGTATGCAAAATGTGTCTTTGAATGCCTCCTTTGGGCAATGGCGAGTAGAGTGGTTGCGCCACATGCTGCGGCTCTGATCTCGGCCCCTCATCGGGATCTCTTCCGAAATCTCCGGTATCAAGGTGGAAATGTGGGGCTCCGGCCGGAGTTTTGCTTATCGGGACCCGATGCGGAACGGTCAAGGCTTCTGAATGTGTCGAGCCATCCTACTTTTCCCATGTCTTAGGCGCTAGAAATATGCTTTTGATCTTGCTTTTGATTCAAGCTCTATTCAGAGGTACAACGGCGAGATTCGCCCGAGCAGGAGCCGATCAGTCGCGTGCAAATGCTTGTTCAGACAACACCCTCAACGATGTCGGCGTCGGAGGTTGCAAAAATCCGCCGAATCCCGCCTACCCTGAAGCAAAGTCAAAGAAACACGTGACCCCGTTGAGCTTAGCAGGCCGGCTGATCCACGTAGTCTCACCCTCAACCAACACATCATGAACGCGCCAAACCAGCATCCGGCCTCGGTAATACGACTCAAGACATGTCAAACATGCTTCAACTTGAAGATCAAATGTGACAAGACGCAGGATTCTGATCTTTGTGACCGGTGTCTGCGCCTCGGCAAGACGTGCGTGTTTAACCCGGCGCGGCGGCGGCCCCGGAACACAAGCCGCCACAGGTGAGACTGTTGTTGTTGCATAAAAATTTGGTTGATTGTGGCTGACTGGTTGGTGGTGAAGATTAGAAGTGAGGTCTAGATCTAGGAGGACCTCCAAATCTCCATCGAACTCGGGCTCTTCAACTTTAGTTGCGATACCAACCGACATCTTTAATAAAGATGCTTCACTTGACCCGTTTCAGCGAGGAATTCTCTCTTTGGAAACTGGCACGAACCTGTTGGGCTATTTCAGATCGCGGATGACACAGTACTTCCCCTTTGTTGTGTTCTCCAAGGATATCTCCGTCGACGAGCTCAACTCCTGTCGACCATGTGCCTGTCTGGCTGCGCTTGCAGCTGCTTCACATGCCGATACACAGTGTCAAAAAGCACTAGGTGGTTTATTCAACCAAGCTGTGGCTACAAAAATAGTTAGCGGAAAATTTAACGACCTCGATCTATTACAGGGTCTATTGATACACCTTGCTTGGTACGATCTCTAATTACTTTAGGGGCAACGGTCTACTAAACCTTGAGTCTAGGGCGCACTACCAACCTCGGACAAAGAGATATACGCAACACTTGCATCTAGCAACAAGTATCGTTAGCGATTTGCGGCTTGATAGACCCAGGAGACCCGAGCTGTGGGATGTGGGCGGTGGAAAGGACAAGGACGAGCCAGACTGGGGCCCAGACGAGATGCGCGCTCTGGCAGGTGCCTATTACCTATCATCTACGTGAGCAGACTCGCCCGCCTCTTTATCCAGACTAACATCCCTTGCAGCTCTTCCATTGTGCTTCAGAAATCACGGCACTTGACTCACTCGCCTTATGTCTCGACGTGCTGCGAGCATCTCGGCCTACTGAACCAGTATCCAACCGACAAATACCTCACCTACATCATCCGCGTTCAGACGCTGACTGAAAAAGTCGATGATGTAGCTCGAAGGCCTTCGGCCACTGCTGATGCTACACCTTTCTGGGAAGAAAGTCATCAGATTGCACAGAAGTGTGCTGAGATCAAGTCGACGTTGCCATTCCCACTCAGCGACAGCCGTAAGCCTCCTAGACCTGCTATCTTCCTCTAGAACTAACAAGGTAGTTTAGCACCCTTGCTCCTGCAGCTTCACATGCTGGAACTCCTTCTCAGCCAGTCATCACCCCGAGGAACGCCCTTTGGACTCGACAAGTTCAAAAACACTCAAAATCCCGCAGAAGGCCAAGTCGCTGCTGTAGACTGGCTCTCTGCCAGCATGTCGGCGGCCCGCTCGTTGATAAGTGTGGTGCTCGTCCTGCCGCAGGGAGAAGAGACGGCAATGTCAAACATGGGCTGGATCATGATCTACTGCGGGCTATCGCTGGCAGTGCGTCTTGATCTTATTGCTGCAAGAGGCAACATTTCCGGGTCGACTCGACATCTCCGCCGATTCTTGGATATGCCCCATACGCTTCGGCAGATTGTGCTGCGACTCGAGTCGGCGGTTGGATCAGAGACAGGGACCACTGACTTGCACCCGTTTGAGGGCTTGGCGAAACGAGTGCGTAGGCTTGAGGAGTGGTACCTTGCTCGGGTTGAGGAGCAGGGAGTTCCATCAACTGCCACACCAAGTCCACAAGCTGTGGATCAATCGATAGGCGTGATGGGTCCTGGAAGCATGCCTCTTGCTGGCTTGATGCCGTGTCCGAATGTCAGTACCTGGGGAGGGGCTGGGTGGTGGCAGGGGGCAGAGTTGGACTTTAGCACTTTTCTCTTTACGGATCCTATCGACATGCCCGGCAATTTCGGTCTTTGAGCTGGCGTTCCTTTGCTGCAACGCTTTTAGATACGGAATACAGAGAATGACTTTAGACCGGTTGTCGAGGCCCACAACTCCGGCCCCGAGTCGGACTAAGATACGGACTAACGTACGGACTAAGAAGACAGAGGCGTAAATTGACATTATACGCCGTAAATGCCGTTTAATCTGGGCGTATTGAGGAATTGATCGTCAATCTTCTAATCTCGGCTTCTAAGTCTCATACGCGCGTTAACCTTCGTTGTGATGGAATTTGACTGTGGACGAGGCGTATATTAAGGCAGCATCAACACCACCATGGTTTTCGGTACACATATCCTCTCTATCTCTTTCTCCTGTAGAACCTTTCTCTTTTCTCATTACATACAACCTCAAGTACAATGCGTTCCTTCATTCCCCTGGCGGCACCCGCATCGAGCTTGGGCAGCTTCACAACGACCGCGTCTGCTCAGCAGAACGACAACGACATTCCGTTTTCGGCCTGCCCACTCATAGGCGCATACTACTCTCCCCTAACCATCGACAAGTCGTCAAAGTCATTTGGTCAGCTTGGAGCCAAGTTCACAAAGGCCTTTGATGACCTTGTCAAGAATGGTGGAAGCGGGGACTATGGTCCCATTTCGCCAAACACCACCTCCTTCTCCGTCGTCCTCTTTGGAGGCTCCGAGTCGCTCCGCGATGGCCCGGTGTTTTTCGAGTACCACTACACTTCTCCCGAGGACCACGCTGTTACCAAGGCCAACCTCACCTCGAGCACAAAGTTCCCCATTTGGCGATCTGACCATGATCTTTACCGTGTACGCGTGGCTGGTCAAGAACGGCGATGATTGGGAGACGCCCATCACAAGGTACCTACCGGAGCTGGCAAAGGTCAAGGGATCGCAGACGGTTCCTTGGGAAGAGGTCACGATTGGATCTCTGGCTGGCCATATGTCTGGACTCAGCCGTCAATGTGAGTTGTTCCCATCGCTACTTTGAAACATGTACTGGCAGGAACCTAGCCAAGGCATGTGCCATTGGCAAACCCTGCGATTTCACCTGTAAGCCATTACAAGAGTTGCATATTTATGCTCGAATGCTGGTCATTATTAGCCTTTGTCAGTGACTTTGCAGAGAAGCCTCCCGTCTTCCTCCCCGACACGACTCCGGTGGTTTCCTACGCCGCCTTCCAGTTGCTCGCGTTTGCAATGGAAAGGCAGAACGGATATGGAAGGGGAAGGGTCTCTTGGGATTCTGTTCTTGAAAACGCTCTACTGCGCCCTCTGAACATGACTTCAACCAGTCTCTTGTCGCCCGACAGCACAGACGTGTTTGCTTTTGAGGACCTCAACACTTCGCAAGTTAGGGAGCCAGGGTTAGTAGACCATGTTTTGATATTTTCCCAGCTTCTAATATCCTCCACAGTGCATTGTCCCTCGTCAGCTCCATCGGCGACCTTGTTCGTGCCGGTCATTCCATCTTGTCTTCGTCCCTTCTTTCGCCCGCAATCACTCGACGATGGCTTCACCCCAACATGGACACATCCAACCTCCGCAACGGCGTCGGCCGCCCCTGGGAGGTTTACCGGGCTGGCACCTCCGCCATTTTGCCCGTGGTCGATGTCTTGACCAAGAGTGGCACCGTCAGACAATATGCCAGCTACTTTGGTCTCACACCCGATTTCAATGCCGGTTTCGCCATCGTTGCGCACGATAGTACTGTCCCAGACCGCAAGCTTGATCTCAATGTTCACGCAGACATTGTCAGCGAGTCTCTTGGTTACTTCCAGGTATTTGCCGCCCAAGAAATGGGACTCCGTTATGCCGGCACCTACAAGGACTCCAACGGTGGTACCGCTGTACTCAACATTACCGAAAGCGGCCCAGGTGTGGAGATCCAGAGCCTCACCATTGGAAAGGTCGACGTCAAGGCAGAGACGGCCAAGAAGCTCGCCATCAAAGTCACCGACTTGGACTTTAGAATCTACCCGAGCAACGTGCAGGATGAGTCCAAGCATCAGTTTGTGGCTGTGTTCCAGGACAAGAGCGCTCCTGTCGACAAGAGCACGCCGACCTGCATTACCTGGCAGGAGGTTGGTGCCGTTACTGGAGTTGAGCAGAGGATCGTCTTTCTTCTGGATGAGGACGGAAATGCGGTTGGATTTGAGCTCCCTGGGGCTCAGGCCAAGTTTGAACGGTCATCGTAATCGGCGCGTCACAGTGGTGCATGGTGAGAGTCGGCTCAGGTAGTCTTTGCATGGCATCATTCGGCTTTTCAGTAGATAGTGTGATAGCTATGGAATCTGTGGATATATACAACCGCTTGGTCTCGTCTATAACGCGACCGCAATTGCCCGTGATGAAGAAAACCATGGCTAGCCCAGTTCATGATTTCTAGAAGACATCAAACTAGGATAAGCTTTACTCGTGAGCCAACCGTATCAAACACAGTAAGCATGATTGTTGATCCATCTCTATTGTACAGCTGAGCCACACCAACCCTTCTCCAAAGCTCAACCGACGGCGCCGTGGCACCAAAGTGTCGCTCAACAATAAGACCATTCCAGAGGGTGTCGACTCCAATATGCATATAACGAAGCTCAGAGTAGCCAGGACCTTGTCCCAAGGACCCCGAGTCCAGTCTGCCAGGGGCAAAAACCTATTCCATAGGCGGCACATGGTCAATATCCCCATCCTCCACCTCAAAATGTCTCTTGTCTTCGCAAACGAGGTTATAAGGAGTGGCCATGCGGAAACTATCCTGGCTGGTGTCCTGAACAAGGCTCGATATGGGCTTCGTCAAAGCCATGACCTCCAGGTAGCCTCGGATGTTGTCGGAGATATGACCAGGGCGTTTCTCATACACGTCCAAGATTTGAAAAGGATCTCCTAACAGCCGCTCTTTCATCGACTCGGGCATCATTGTTTCCGCAGTACTCGGTTTCCGTGGCTTCACTTGAAGAATCATGCTGTTTCCGTCCATCGCTGCCCAAGACCAGCTGGGTGCTCGCGAACGGAAAGGTCTGACGGCGTCATCCATGGGCATGCACCAGAGTAGTTCACACGCAAGCGTATGGCGCCATATGCCGGCGAAATGGAGATACTGCCATCCTGTAGCTGACATGACCTCCTCGGCGACGCTGTGGATGGCGCGTAGCTTGTCGCCGCCGTTGGTCAGGGCACGGCCTGTGTAGTTGAACAAGGCCAGCTCCCAGTGGCGGTACAGAGAAACGTGAGACATTGACGGCTCTCGAGGCCATAGAAAGCTAGTTCGGAGGTCGATATCTTGGACTGGGTCGTTTCCCTCGGTTCTGGGACAAGCTCGACACTCGAAGAACATGGATTCGCGGCAGAAATGGATGCTCCTAGTCGAGAGACTGCGCTCCTGCATGGTCCACCCTCGAGTGTTCCATGCAGTCCCGTCCACAGCATAAAAACGGTACAAGTTGTCGCTTTCTCGCTTGTATCGGGTGATGACCATGTAGTCGTTTTGGTCTTTGTTCGCGGTGGAGTATGTCACCTTGACTGCAAGACTCTCGCTCAGGTCCCTCTCAAGAAACCCATCGTGACTTGATGCCGCGCTCGTTGCCACGATTGTAACTTGGGCCTGTCGGTAGACGGCGTGCATGAGGCGTGACTCCCGGTCCCAGTCCTCTGGCGAATCCTGATCGATGCATAGAGAGTCTATCCAAAGATAAGGAATACCCAGCCGCAGACAAACATGTGCAGCATCGGCAAAGTTGCGTGGTAGATCGTTTGAAGAGGTCTTGGTCCTTAGACGGTCCATGTTGGCCTTGAGGGCTCGCAATGGAGGGGATACTGTTATATCACCCCACATGTGGCTCAAAGCAGCGTACTTAGAGTCACACTGGTCGGGAGTTGTCTCTATGAGGCGGAGTTCAAAAGAGGTGCCATCACTGGTGCTCTTGATTTCGAGAAGACGTGTTGGAACTTATGGTTTAGCTGGAGGGAAGCACTGCTGATGATTCTCAGCGCAGTCGGTGATCCATCTGCTCATCATGTCCACAGCCTCGTCAGAGAGAGGTGACGGGCAGGGGAATCTTCTCTTCGTGTGGTAGTCATCCGACTCTAAATCTGTAATTACGTAGGCTCAGCAAGCTTGTTAAGGAACAGCAGAAGAGACTTACCTGGAGAGTCAAAGACGGTAAACTCCATGGCAAACGATCCTGAAGATCGCTCGGGCTGACTTTATCCCACAGGCTATCCTCAGCCGGTGTACAGTGAATAATCAGCGAGGTCACCATCCCGTTGAATTGCGGGGGGCTGCTGCTGAGGATAAATGTCTCGCCCTCCGCGAGGGGTTTCAGCGACTTAAAGTAGAAGGATGCTATAATGACAACTTTGCCATTCCACTGCTTCGTCCAGAGCGTAGAGAGTTCAGGCAGATCGTCCATGGCCTAATTAAACGTGTCAGTCTTGCCGTCTCTCCCATCGCGGCTCTGCAGCGCGGCCGAGGACAGCGCGTGGTGGAGGAGGCTGCAGAGATCACAGCCATTGTCGGCCGAGGCTTCGAGGTAGGGGTAGTCCGGGAAGACATCTTCTCGTCTGTAGTCCGTTTCAATGGTGCCTTTTACTATTCTTTGCCGGTTGGGCACGATGGCTTGGCAGGCCGTGCAAGGCCATCTGGATGTCGACTGGGCAGCGTCTGACAGTGTTGGCAAGCCGGGAACCGTCGAGCCAGGTTTAGGCCTCATGGTGGAAGAGAGGCGATGGCCTTGGACCGATTTTAAACTCTGAGAATGTGAATAGCACGATCAGGCAAGGGTCTTGGTGTCCCTGGATGCCCTGATCCAATCATGATGGTCATGTCTCCGCGGTTGATCATATCACCTTGCCAGTCTTGTAACGGGGCTGCTGCCTAAACTGAGGTGTAATGGTCGCATGGGGTATGAAACACCATGAGCGTCAGCCTCTCGTTCTTAGACTCACGCCTTTGATCTCAACGATACCAGGTCAAGAACACTTGAGACAGTCAGCATGGCCTCTACGGCGTCAAAGGTCCCACTCCCCGAGCGTCGGGATGCCCTTGAAGTGATTGACCAGCAAGCATCCAAGCTGGTCGAGCTCATCAGGCAGAGCAAGCACTTTATCGTTTTCACGGGGGCAGGAGTGTCAACGTCGGCGGGTAATTTTCCCAACGCCATGATAGCTAGAAATTTACTCACAAGACCAATAATATAGGCATCCCCGACTTTCGTGGCCCCGAAGGTGCTTGGACGCTCAGAGCCCAAGGAAGAGTGCCCACCACCCAGGCTGTCAGCACTCTTCAGGCCATCCCGACGCCCAGCCACATGGCGTTGCTGGAACTTCAGAACCGAGGCATCATGAAGTATCTCGCCAGCCAGAACTGCGATGGGTTGCATCGAAGGAGCGGGATTCGTCCAGTAAGTATGACGGTAAGGCGAAAGAATCGCGCCGGAGACTCACACTTCCAGGACATGATCTCGGAACTTCACGGCAACAGTAATCGGGAATGCTGCCGGGATTGCGGCAAAGAGTACATCCGCGGTACGTGATATGCTTTTGATACCAATCCTCACGCTAATATGTCTAGACTTCCGGGCCGTCGCAACGTACGAAAAGACGGTCCGCGATCACCGAACCGGCCGCAACTGTACTCGTTGCGGAGGCCTCCTCCACGACAGCATCATCAACTTTGGCGAAGATCTACCGGCCGAGGCCTTCCAGCTGGCGACTGACAATGCCAAAAAGGCCGACCTGTGCCTCGTTCTCGGCTCATCTCTGACTGTCACTCCAGCCAGCGGTATACCACAGATCTGCGGGCTGAAGAGTGGTGCCAAGCTCGTCATCTGCAACCTACAGAATACGCCGTTTGACTACATCTCGGACCTTCGCGTCTACTCCGAGGCGGATACCCTGATGACGCGGGTCATGCAGGGGCTAGAGCTCCCGATACCTACCTTTATACTCAAGCGACGATTGGTCGTCACGGCCGAGGTTGACGGCAACGGTCGTCAGTTGCTGACACTCAGCGGGATCGATGTTGATGGCACGCCCGTGTCGTACCTGCAATCCGTCAAGCTCGAGTACAACCGACGCGAGCTTCGATCGGAACCATTCACTTTCAACTTCAGGAGTGCTTTGAGCCCCGGGACAGATCTCAAGCTTGAGCTCCAGTTTATGGGTCATTATAATGAGCCGAACCTCGTGGTGGATTATCAGGTTCAGGAACTGGAAGGGTACGAGGTGGTGTATGATCTTCACTACGACCCGAGCACAGGTGAATGGATGACCATGAGAGGCTGATGCCGGATTGGTGTCTGGTGGATGGGAAACGACCTTGGGGCGGACTTGAATAGTGAAATCGACCTAGTCATGGGAAAAATTTTCAAAATTGCGTATTGTAGATAGATCAATAAGAACTCATATCCTTCGAACAGCCCTCCCCATCGGCTCGACAATATTCTTCTGAAAGTACCTCTGCGCCTCATACTCACTCAGAGATTTAGTTCTCACATCAAAGTCCAAACAAGCCAGGACGGAGCGTGCAAACACCCCACCCACCTGATGCGGCAGTATTTTTACACACTTGTCCATGAGAAGCCGAGCTACCTGCGAAGGCATCACGGCTTCCTTGTCTAGGTATGACTTGAGGGCTGAGCTGACGTCTTTCCAGAGGGCAATCTCGAGCAGGACCACGCCTAGGGAGTAAACGTCATGGCTCTTTTCGAAGCGGGCTGTGGGCTTGCCCCATCGCTCTGGGATGCGGTACATGTTGTTGGCTTGCGAGTAGTCCTCTTCTAGGTATGTTGCTGCATCTCCAGCGCGAGAGTATTCGAAGCCAAAGAGAAGTGGATTGCTGAGGTCAAAGTGCCCGATATGAGGGGAGAGGGGATCTGCATCTTCCCCGTCTGATGACTCTTGATGTGATGACACCTTTGGTGTTGCGGCAAACGCAATGTTGTTGCTCCGAATACTCTTGTGTACCCATCCGACGCGGTGAAAATGCTCCATGGCAGTAGTCAACGCCCATGCAAGATGTACGCGATGACCAAGAGGGACAAGCTTGTGCATCTTGTACAGCTCAATGAGCGTCACGACACCGCCACCATCACTCGGCTCAAACGTCGGAGGCAAGTCGAACGCAAGGCCGAGCTCTTTGTGGCGGCGGTTTCTGAAGAACCCTGCACAGGGTAAGATGTGAAACCCCTTCCTCTTGGGATGACAGAGTAGTCCAGTGATCCGCCGTGCCTGATGCAGCGTCTGAGGCTGTGGCTCACCGCTGTGGTCGTCTGCCTCTTTATACTTGTACGTCTCCATGATGACAGGCTGCCCGGCCACCGTGCCAAATTTGAACCGGCTGTGATTGAGCTTGCTGCTGGAACCTCCTCGATGTCTCGCCGTTCTGAATGAGATCGCCTCGCGTCTTATCTCGACGCTGTAGAGGCATGGGTCTTCGTTGAGGATGGCTTGGCGGAGCAGAAGCGCAGCGTCCACTTCGGCAGCGACAAGGAGCCCGTCGGCAGCGCCTTGGGAACCCTTTGATCCTCTGCTGGTGCTATCATCAAGGAGCAAGGGGGTCTCGATGGCCGCGCAGACAGTGGACACGGTCTCTTCAATGTCGTCCAGCGACCGTTGAACAGCCTCAGCTTTGTCAGTGGTCGGGATGGGAGAAGAGTCTTGAGCGTGCTCGGCAGCTGTAGCCATGGCGGTGTTGAGGCCTCGCATACGTCGTATGATCTCGTCTCTAGCTCCCTGGGATAGTTCCTCAAAGACTGAGCCTTGAGGAAACGCTTCTTGGATCCGACGGGCACGACTGACAACGGCTTCGATGCATACTGCCGTGACGTGGCTCGGGGCGGCACTCTTTAACCACTCGGCAATCTGTGTACCCGTCACATCTCCTGAGAGAGAGGCTCTGAATAGAAGGTAGCCGGTGGGCTTCTGCATGAACCGCTGTTCAAGGTGGAGGCGCTGCAGTCGAATGTTGGTCGGGGCTTCCCTAACAAAGTTGTGAAAAACTGGTGTCTCTGGCAATCTGCGTGAGCACTGGTTCGGTTTGAACCACAGGTATTGGATGCATACCGGTGATTTTTCTGTGCTCTCTCAGCTCAGAGGATAGACTCTCTGCCGAAATCCCCTCGTCGGCATGTTGCTTGAGAAGCTTGGTGAGCACCTTTGTGAACGAGTTTGTGCCTGGAACAGGGGTCTTTGCGTTCTTGGCCGAGGCTGCAATCAGCTCGAATCGGCTGCCCTCGCTCTTACAGCCAGAAGCAATAAGCGATGCGTGACAGCAGTCTAGAACGAGTAGAACATCCCCTAGAGCTGAGAAGAGCAACTGTTGCCCTTCATTCCACGAGAGCGAGGGCTGCTCCTTGTCCTCAAAGGCTGCCCACTCGGCGTGGCCCTGCTTGTTGGGGCTGCAGTGGCCGGCATAGTAGACGATGATCAATCCATCTCGATGAGACTGATTCTCAACAAAGCCTGCTATTTCGCTGTTGAGGCGCCGGCGACACTTATTGTCGGCGGGAATGCGAAAGATGACGCTGTTGTAGTTGTAGTTGTTCTCGAGGACCGCCCGCAAATCTCGGACCTCCTCTTCGAGGCCCGGAAGGTCATTCTGGTCCCAGTATATCAAAAGGACGTTGACTTTTGTGTATGGGGCATTCAGGCCTGGTTCAATGCGGCTGTTGAAGGACTCAACAATGTCGGTATCGGCCATTGTGCAACACCAAGCTTGACATGCACGAGAGGGAAAGAGGACGGTGATGGTAATCAGGCTCCGGAATCGCATCACTTTGGCGGCCGGTTAAACGTATTTGCTATGCTGTGTAACACAGACTGGAACAAGGCCTATCACGCGGAGAGTTGTTTGCTCTTCTCTCACAGCCACCAACCGCGGGTTCTCGTCAGGCGGCGAGATTGCCTGACCAGAGTGAGAACCCCGCAAGTATATAGCTCACGGTAATTCGTCAAATTTCCTGGTCTTAATTCCGCAGTGTTCAATTAGTTTCCAGAATCGCCATCATGCCAGAGCCTGATAACCCACGCCGTCGGACCAGGCCCGAGGATTCGTCTGAGGACGAGGAGGTACAATACTATCTACACTTCAATTTCTACATTTTAGTGATTGCTGACACTTCCTCAGCCCCAGGCAACCTTCTCGGAGAACGCGAAAGGGCGCTATCGCTCCCGTGTTGAGCAATATCCCAACAAAGCCGACGTAAGTGACGCACTCACCGTGATCGACCCCAGCTGAACTCCCCTGTAGTGGCCACGCGAGCCACTCTACCAAATCGGCGAAACCGTCTACCTCCAGATCGCCGGGCAGCAGCAGCCAGCAGGCCCCTACGTGATCGTCTCCAGCGACTTTGAGAATGCCACGTACCAGCTGAAGCGATCGGACAACGGCGAGAGGCATCCGGTGGCGGTACCAGAGTCTAGCCTGCGCGTGCCGAGCTCTTGATTTGCTGCAGGCAGGGGGGGGGGGGGCGGCCCGGGCCT
>MAEB01000052.1:0-51902 GCA_001680515.1 Fusarium phaseoli
CCCCCCGCCGCCAGCCTGCCGATGTAGGCTCCCGCCCTCGCGCCGGCTGACTGGGCCGACTGCTGGGCCGCGGGGGGAGCTGCGGGTGTGCTGTCCGCCGGGGGTGATGCTGTGCGGGCCTCTTCTGCCCGGCGGCGCTGTGCCTCGCGGAGGGCCTCCATGTCCGAGTACAGCTTGTTGAGGACGAAAGAGGCCTTTTCGCGACCCGCGGCAAAGTTGCGGCCGAGAACCTCTCGTCCCTGGGCGAAGCGCTCGTCGAGGTGCAGCTCCTTGACCTGCTCGGCGATACGGCGCTGGACGTCCTCGATGTTGAGCCCTCCGGCGCAGGGGTGACGGGGATCGACAATATCAAAGAGGTGAGAGTCGGTGTTTGCGTTCCACATGCGGTAGTTTTCTGTGCGCTTCCAGGTCTCGACCCAGTCGTAGCCAAAGTCGAGGATAGGGTCTCCTTCAACCTCGGGGAGGATGGCGCGCGGGTTGTTTGGGTTGGCGGCGAGGTAGTTGTGGTACTTTACCGACGAGATGAGGGCGAGGATGTACTCTTCAAACTGTAGCCTGATAAACTCCTCGCTGCCCACGTACTTTAGCGTCTTGGGCCTGCTGGGGTTGGCCTCGTCCCACGTCTCGTTGATCTCGTGGGTAAGGTAGTCTATCCACCTCCGGTCGGCGGCTGTGAGGGTCAGGGCGGCTCTGAGGGGTTGTGAGTTGATGGTGACCGAGTCCTCGTCGAGGTTGATCAGGATGTCGCTGTAGCGGTCCTTTTGCTGGAGGAGCAGCGAGTTGGTGCTCCCGACGATGTACGACTTCGTGCCAAAGTCGGCGAGTATGTCGAGCTGTTGCAATGGCGTATAAGGGCCGAACAAGCTCCCCTATTCACAAAAGTCAGATAGTCTCTTCACCAACAAACTGGTCGCCGAGTGCGGACCTTGCCGAAGATCTGGAGGGGGAGACCCATGTAACACAGCAGGGAGTTGCGATCACTAGTGCGCAAGCTGGTGGGCTTGGTGAGGCTCTTCTCGTAGCTGTTTAGTTCTGGGTCTGCGCTGTCCTGGAGGCTGCGGATGAGGCCGGGTATCAAGGACAAAAGAGAGAATTGCATCATGCACAACCGATCGCACTTGGAGCCAAAGAAGAGCATCTAGACAAGTCAGCTTGCCCTAGACCACACCTATGGGGAACAGATCCTACCTTGGGCTGCAGCAGACAGCACTTGAGCAGAACCAGTGTTTGCCACTTGAACTCGTGAATCAGCTCCCGGAGACTCATGCCCAGGTACTGGTCCCGGTCGACGTGGTCGTTGAGCAGGCCCCTCGCCTTCTCGTCGGCCAGGCTCTCCTGGAAGCGGCGGAGGATCTCGACGTCGGTGAACTCGCGCTGGGCGAACCAGGCCTGGGTGACAACGCTGAGGCGCTCGCGGAGCACGCCGAAGAACTGGGGGCTGTCGGCGATGACCACGACCGCCTTTTGCACCGTCGACCGCGTCACGTCGGCCGGCCGGTTGATGAGCTGCGACGAGTCGAGCTGCCGCGTGCACGAGATGCCGAACAGCGACGTGGCGGGCTTTGTGTCGGTCTCTGGGCGGAGGAGCGTAAAGTATGAAAAGTCCTCTTCAGATCTGGACGGTCTCAGCGCCTTCTTCCTCGATATTTCGACGGGGGGCAAGATGACAACTCACGCGTGCGCACCATCGCTCAAGGCCATAAACGGCAACAAGGTCCAGTTGTAGTCGACGGCCGGATCGCTCCCCTCGTCAGCGCCAAACCACGCCTCCACCTCGGGGCCTCTAGCATGGTGGAATCCCACGACGGTGACGAGCGGGACAAAGTCTGATTTCGAGGGCGACGCGGGCGACGAGGGGATGATGGGCGAGAGGACGGGCTTAAGGTCCTCGTTGGACTCGGGGGCCCCAAGTCCAACGGCGCTGCTGGCGGGGGACTCGTCGGAGCTCATGGTGACTCAGGTCCACAGGCCGTCCATGTATCTATATGTTATGCGCCCGGCAGACGTGCCGCCGTATTGACGATGGTGACTTCTCGTTGTCGTGATAAAGGGGTGGTTTTGCGCGGACGGTCGAGGTGAATTCGAGTGGTGGCAGGAGAGCGAGGGAGCTGGATTGGACGTCAAGGAGCCCGAATCATCAACAGCCCGTGGTACTATATTCGATATATGCGTTCAAAATCTAGATCCTCTTGTCGTCGAAAAGCTGTCGATGTGAGGCGGTCAGGGTCTCCCTTGAAGATGGGACAGAGCGGCGCACGGGGCGAGTCGCGCGACGGGGTCGAGTCGTACAGAGGATGTTCGTTTGTTTTTTCGAGCAGACGGTGATGGATCGGCGAATAGCGAGTTTAATCGGATAGATGGAGAGTGGAAGGAAAGAAAGAAATGGATGATAGGTTCAAGGCCGAGACACTCAAAAAGTTTGCATCATTGACGTCCGTCGTCGAGGGGGGATGGGGACGGGAGAGAGGAGGGGCCCCTGTAGGTGGCTTTTGGTGGGATAAATGGTGCGCGCCGCCCGCCAGGACCATGGACCTGGCCTCCCTGGGCCTCCACTGGAAATTGCCCGCGAGAAATTGCGCATGTTGATCGAGTTTATGGGCATCTTCCATCCGTCCATTGGGGCTCTTGAGGCTCTAGCAAATCATATCTCGTCCTTGACCTCCACTGTAGACTCTTTGGGTAATCATCAGAGGGATCCTGGCAACATTCATCTGCCATGTTTATGCCATCTGGACTCCATCCGCCTCCGTCCCTATCAACACCATCTGGACATCAACACCATCTCACCAACATCCATTGTACCTCACGCCTCACTTCTCACATGCAGAATAAACAAACACCAAGTACCCGACACTTGCGCCCTGCTCCGCTGTGCTGTGCTGCTCCATCCATCGCCCACTCACCTTGGTTGCATTGCATGTAAGCCGACGTGTCTTGCATTGCATCGCCCCAAAACCCGACCTCGTTGCGTCGCTCCATGGTCACGCGCCAAAGAACGCCCTTTGTCGTCGCCGTCGTGATTATGACATCAGCAAGGACAACAAAGAGAGGCGTCGCCATCACGTAACCACCCGGTTCGTGATTTGATAACCCGACGGGCTATAACTCGAGGCTCTCGTACATACAGTACCTATGCAGTCTGGCGAATGCAGGATGGCTCATGTAAAGATACAGAGTACATGCAGCCTTATCAGCGAGCTATCTCAACACCAACCTCCCCTTACCCGAGACAACTCTTCAACCAAAGCAGCTTGCTTCTCTTGCCCTGAACCAGGCACAGCAGAAACCAGGCCGTCTCTCACTAGCCAATCATCCAGCTCCGACCACTGTGTGCATGAGTCGGTGACAAGATTGGCTACGTCTCAACCCGCTCAAAGTTTATCTTAAAAGCTGCCGATGGTCAAACCGATCCGGATCAGAAACTGGCCCAGGCGACCCAAACTCTGGCTCTAAACTAACCGGGCCGAGGCTCATGGCCGTCACCACTTCGCGTCTTGAGCTGGCCCGGCACGATATCGTAATAAAACATGGCACACTCTAGAGCACTTCCCTATTTGTACCAGCGAAATAAATTTATAAAATATAGAAAAAAAATTATAAAAATGATATCATAAGATAGCTAAGGCTCTTATATCTATGCTTATACTTTATATATCTATTTTATGCTCATTTTATTGAGAAATAGCCAGACGAAGAAGGCGGTTCTAACCATCGACGGCTATATGTGCCAAGTTCTTTTACGATATCGTGTCCGGCTGCCCAGCTCACTCCTTTGTTTGGACGTGGAAATAGTTACAGGCACAATGAGGCTCTTTCACCCCCGCACGGCTGAGCAGGACGCGCCAACAGTCGCAATAGGTTTGGCGTCAGGTCCTCGCCTCGTGGTCTCGGCCCGCCCTCTCCCGTCGCTCAACCACATCCAGCGGCTGGACCATGACTGAGGAGTGATTGATAAAGGCCGCGTCCAAATCCAGCCGCTGCCTCGGTGTAACAGCCCAAGCCGCAGATCCTTCCAGTCTAGACATGATACGTATCCATGGATCTCGATTGACCCGGGTCCAGAGCAGCCGCATCTTTGACAAGCCACGCCATCGTGACACGGTCTGCATCCCGCGAGGTAAACTGAAACAGGGTCGTCTAGACCACATCACTTGTGTAACTCGAGCACGTCGTTGGCGCCCCTGTGCTGATAGATACAAAACGGTCTTCCTGAGACAGGCACGACGGGAAATAGCCTGCTGGGTTGAGGAACGCCATCGGGGAGGCGGTACAAAGGTAAGGAATGCATCATGGCGATAGACCAGAATCTCGGGTGAGCTGGCCCGGCACACCTCTACGAGACATGAGCCTAGGCGAAGACTGCGAAGTGCTCTCCTGAATCAGAACGCCAAGGTCCCGCCAGGCTAGCCAAACGCCATTGTTCGGGCAGATGGCCATTGCGGCGTTTCACTCCTCAACCTGCGTGTGCTACACACAAGTTGCCATGTCCTCGAGAATTGACATCAGCGCAGACCTCCACGGCGGACGTCGTGTCCGGTCTTCAAGGTCGTGTGAGCAACACAGCCAAGCCGTCAAACCGACTATGATTCGCTTCCCAAACTTCCGTCCAAATGGATCGTCGCGACAGTCCAGAAGCCAGATCAAAAGCAAGACCAAACCAAGGGTCGTGGCTGAGACAACCATCATCCACAAAGCCACGAAATGAAGGCGTCAAAGACATCATCGCCTTCCCTTCCCAGTGTACCCTCCCCAAGGCACTGCTCCATCGTTGTACGCAGTTTGCTTCCGCTCGCGTCCTCTCAAAGCCTGAGAGCCCGACTGTCCTTGATCACAAGGCCGGATGCGGTGGTGCTGTGTGTACCTCGTCCGTCAGCTCCCACATAGCACAAAGGAACTTGAAATGGACGCGAAATTGAGCTCTGGGAGATTGGGTTCAGCCAGTGAGCGTATAAAACAGTCGCGTAGCTGATCAGAGAAGAAGCAACGACAGCTCGGGTTCCTGAATCGAGATCAAAGAAGCAACTTGACCAGCACACGAAGCTGAGCTGTCTCTTTTCCTGATGCAGATGAGAACCAAGCAACAGGCGTGTGGCTGCAGCTGTGGGGTTGACATGTCGGTCATTGAAGCGTTTTGAGCCTAGTTTCGATGCAAAGTCAGGACGGGAACAACATGGCCCAATCCCCGGCGCTCTTCGGAAACAATTCTATCTTGAAGAATGACCTTGTCGCAGGTGGTTTACGAGATACCATTCTCTGATAGGTCAACAGTCGACACAGGGCATCAGTCTGACGGCCAGAATTGCAAGGTGCTAGAAAGGGATCAAAAGGGGATGAGGGCCCAGGAATCTGACTTTGGCAAAGGCGACGCTCTTGAATGTAAACGTCACGCTGAGGGCTGAGGACTTGTCAGTTGTCAGTTCCGGAGCACAGTCTGGCTTGGTAACTGGCCAAAGACGCCAGTGTGTGCTCCTCAAAGTTGTGATAATCTGTGCCACTGACTGCACTCGATTCCGAAGCACTTCATTTCCTCTTCAACCCATCAATGCATGAATCTGGCAGCACCAAGGTGGCCTATAAAAAGAAAGCGGATTAAGGGGAAATGATATACCTGCCGGCAACCCTGAGCTTGCGTGCCACTCCACAACTTGAAAACAACCGCAGAAGCAGCCATGACGGCGGCATGGGTCCGGCAGCTCGAAACATCGAATTTTGCGCAGCTGTGTGCCTCAATTTGCTTTTGCGGTAACAGAAATGGTGCGGCAACTCCTCACGATCCTGGTTGAGAGCAGTCTCACACTAACAAGTCGATCCAATCAGTAGGGCGGTCCTGAAGAACGGGGTAGAGATAGGGGTTGCTGATTTGCGGGTGCTCGAGTTGAAAGCAAACAAGAGAACGATCCCATCTTGCAATATTTCCCCATGGATAACCCGTGCTCGAGCCCCGGGCGGTGGCATACAGGCGTATTTTGATGGAAGTCAACCCGAACCGCCGTGTTGATGGCATCCTTGTCCACCCCTGCTGCTGACAAGACAGGGGCAGAAACGAATAGAAGGACAAGCTGCACCCTTTGACGATCTTCCAGAGGCAATCAGGGGATGGTCAATACCAGGGGCAGCTACCTGTCAACCCTCGGGATTGGTACAAGTCCAGCTGTCCAGGAACAACTGGCATGGTATAAACCCACTTTGAGGCCCGGTGTGAAATGAATGACAGGCAACCCAAGAAGCTGCATTGCCTGCCTCACCTACAGATTCACCGAGCTCCGGCTCTCGAGGTGCATCTTGACACAGACTTGGAGACTGTGTCATCCAATCAAAGCCGGCACCCTGTCCTTCGCCAAGCCATGTGCAACGGTGCGCCGTGCATGTCGAGCCTTGCCATGCCTGGGGGGTGGAAACCTGGTTGATCGGTGAAGGAGATGATGGTAAGGGTTTGGAGAACTGGCTGGGTGTTTCTGCAGGCAGAATCAAATGGAGCATAGCATGAGAAGCAGAAGCGGTAAATCGAAGGAGGACAGGGGATGCCAGGAGGGCGGGCAGCGAGGAATTCCCGTCCGAACACCCCACTCCAAAACTCTTGGATCCCCCAACCCCTGGCCGGGCAGACATGGACGGTGCCACCAGCAGCGTAAGCCAGCCAGTCTTGACCTGGGGGTTAGCAGAGGCTCTCGTCCGCAAACGTGAGCAAGAATTAGTCTCCCACCTCGGCCCTTCTACTTACTATTTCCGAGAGACTGGCAAGATCCCTCTGGATACAGGCGTGCTTGCTAGCCGATTGCTGTCGGTTTCGAGAGGAATGCGGATAAATCGCATCAGCCTTGGTTAGCCTAATCGAGCCTTCTCGCTACGGGCAGCGCCCTCAGCGACGAGCCCTTGGGCCCCCAGGTGGACAAGTCGTCAAGCAGCAGCAGCACGGGGAATGGTACCTACCAGGGAGCGTCGGTTGAACGAAAACTGAGGGGGCTTGAGGGGCTGAGAGGGCTGCCATGTGCGGGCGGCGCACTCTCTCTCCACCGGACCCGTCATTCCATCTTGACCTCAAGCAGAGCCCGCTCCAGATTCATCGTGGGCCTGGCTGCGTGCATGTCAACTGCCTGGCCATCCCATCCATCGTGTCGTCGGGTGTTTGTTTGGTCACGCCGGGCGATATTCACTCCCCCACGTCTCGCCTCCGTCGAAACAAGCCCACCACTGCCGTCCGGTTTTCTTCGCCCGCTTCTTCGCGGCAGCATGCTAGACAGGGCTGCTATCCCACGCAGCAGGTCTGCAGCAAAGCCCAGCAGCCCCTTTGCCAAGCACGCGTGGTGAGTTGAGACATCGGTCGATAGGAGATGTGTTTTTGAAGGGGTCGATCAATGCGCGTGAGGCTACAAGGCGCTCCAGGAGGGAGCAGAGCAGGGGACTGGCCCGGCTTGGGAAGTCGGCTGGTGAGGAACCGAGGACCAGGCCGGTGCCAGGCGCAGCCTCCAGGACAGATGGCGCCCATCAGGAACGGCCTTGGGCTTGCCATGTAGGTTCGTCGCGGGTGGGCAAAGGCCAAGAGGTTCAAGGGCAAGGGTCCGGACTCTCTGTCTCTTGTGAAGGATCAGCACCTTTGGCCACCACCAGAGAACTTCGAGCGGCCAAGGCTGGCACCACCAGCTGTTAGCCATCCCCAGGTGCAAGGCGCAACATGGTCTGACCTAGTCTCGTTTCCTTCCCTATTAGTACTGATAGAGTCGTACCAGGCTGATAGGCTTGCAGTTTGATGAAATCCCATCCTCCAACCGGCTCGATCAGCATGTCTGTGTGAAATGCGCTGATGGGGACCCCGTGGGCGGAATAGAATACCTGGTCATCTGAGGAAGCGTGTTCTGGAATCTCCATCATGGACATTACCGGTGGGACGGATCAAGACGTCGTGGCTTCATCAAGCATGGATGATGGATTGAAAAGCCCAACCACGGCCGACACGTCTTCAACGCCCAAGGCACAAAGGCCCAAGCCGGGCCTAGGCTGCCGGCCAGCCGGTACGATTCCGTCGATTCTTTGGCCATCAACTGATATCCTAACCGGGCCGGATGAGTGCATCTTCGCAGCCGAGTCCTGACGGCGGCTAAGCCCATTAGCCGGTGCTGCTCTGGTCCGTATGCGCCGCGTCTCCATCTGCCGAGACGCCGGGCTTGCATCTTGCCCGTCGGGTTGGTATGAAGGTATCGATTGTGTCGTCGAGGGTTAATGATGATGGATGTGCTATTTTATTGAATTTGATTCTGGCAGGTCAACCTGCCCCATGCTCCTCCCTCCAGCAGATCCCTGCCTACACGCTGCAGTACGCTGTAAGCCCGGTGCCCAAGAACAGCAGGCACTACCCTCGCAACGTTCTGGGCACCTGCTTGCTTTAGTTGAGCTCCAGGCTTGCGGGAAGGTACTTACCTGCCCGAGGTAGGTACCAACCGTATACTTTCCCACCTCACCTCATCTCACTTCAACCTCGACTTTGCCGTCCCCAAGCGTCGACCGTCATCTCCCCTCCAGTCGTTTTCTTACAGATGTTGGTCATTCCCCAGGTATCTCATTTTGGTACTGCCTAGCTAGGGCAAGGGAAGAATATACTGCTCATCGTCGCTTCTAATTCCGCCTCCATTTGCGCGACCCAGACTGCAATCAGCTTGACTCGACTCGAAGGACTCGACACAGAGAGAGACATCCACGAACGGTCGTTTTTCCAGCCAACGATATTCATCAGGACCGCCTCCTTGATTCGCACCCCTCGCTTTGGTACTAGCAGTTGACTCTGCGGACCCCCCTTGGACCCGGTCACAGCCAGCTCCATCGAGCTCGACCCCCCCAAGCCCAAGCCTCAAGCCTCCCCCCAAAAAGGGCTCCCTTCAAATTCTCCTCGTCCACCCGCTCTCACTCGTTCGTCGCGCCCACACCCCTGCTCTCACCCATTCTCCACTGCCAGCTCGTCCTCGCCAATTGGTGGCGCTCCGCCAACTGTGTCTCGTCATCGTCGAGGTGCCCTGGTGCCTTTGTACCTTTTTAGTTTCGCCCGCCCGCCCTGCCTCCACGAGCTCCCCAGCACCGTACCGTAGCGGGTTACGGCCGTCCATCTGGAGCGACAAGGTCTATCCATCCATCTCTTCTTCTCGCCTGCCCACCGCCAAACATTCCCCTTCCAGCCTCGACGTCGCTCCGGCACTTCTCATCCTGCATCTCCCAACTTCCTTCGACGTCGCCTGCCGCTCCTCTGTTATCCGCTCGAAATCACTCCTTCCGAAAGCTTCAAGTCCCAGATTCGCACTACCTCGGCCGCCACAACCGATCTTCCCATCCGCCCTTGCCGCTCCCGATTGCCTCTGCACATAGCTACCTCGCCCGTACTTCTGCCGCATCCAGCCGTTGATCATCATCGATTCCGAGAAATTCGACACGAAACCACATCTTGCTACCGAAAAACCCATCCACGGCTACGTGCTTCTCGGGGATCTCCACATCCCTCGACCCCGTTAGCTCCCTGCAAACTACTGCGACCGTCATGCGCTTCTGAATGTCATATCACGCGCATCCGAATTGAACCCGAACCCGATTCCACCATCTACCTCGCTTGAGAGAGCCGACCGTCGCCCTCTCCGCAATTTGGCAAAATGGGCGCTTGCATGAGCTCGAGTAATGAGGAGGCGGAGCAGAAGAAGAAGAGTCAGGCCATCGACAAGATCCTCGAGGAAGATTCCAAGCGGCTACGGAAGGAATGCAAGATCTTGCTGCTAGGTAAGGGCGTTCACGACTGCTCGTGCAGCGCTTCCCGACATCCATGGGCACTGACTGGGGTGTAGGTTCTGGTGAAAGTGGGAAGTCGACCATCGTCAAGCAGATGAAGATCATCCACCTCAAGGGCTATTCAGAAGATGAGCTGCGCAACTACCGTGCCACAGTCTTCAAGAACCTCGTCGAGTGTGCCAAGGCCGTCATCATGGCCATGCAACAATTCGAGATCGAACCCCAAAACGAGGAGAACAAGGCACATGCCGAGTTCCTGGTGGAGTATCAAGCCGAGTCGGGCCCTCAAGCACAGATCGACCCGAAAGTAGGCGCTGCGGTACAATCGTTATGGAATGACCCAGCCAAAGATCTCCTCATGGAGCATCAGACCGAGTTCTATCTCATGGACTCAGCAGAATAGTAGGTTACGACTGGTTTGCCTCGGGACGGCCAGATACTGACCTAGTCCCGTGTAGTTTCTTCCAAGAGGCGATGCGAATAGTGGGATCCGACTACCTCCCCAACGAGATGGATGTACTCCGGGCGCGAACGAAGACGACAGGTATCTACGAAACTAGGTTCCAGATGGGCCAGCTGAGCATCCAGTGAGTTTTGTACGGGACTAGAGCATCAAGCTCGTGTGCTGACGCCGAGACAGCATGTTCGATGTAGGTGGCCAACGAAGCGAGAGGAAGAAATGGATACATTGCTTCGAGAACGTGACATCAATCATTTTCTGCGTGGCATTGAGCGAGTACGACCAAGTATTGCTCGAGGAAAGCAGCCAGGTGAGCTACAGCAAGGCTTGGATTGTCCGCCGTTGTTTGCGCTAACGTGCAGAATAGAACCGAATGATGGAGAGTCTCTTGCTCTTTGACTCGGTCGTCAATTCGCGGTGGTTTATGCGAACCAGCATCATCTTGTTCCTCAACAAGGTGGATATCTTCAAGCAGAAGCTGAGCAGGTCTCCTCTGGGCAACTATTTCCCTGATTACTCGGGCGGCAACGATGTCAACAAGGCGGCCAAGTATCTGCTCTGGCGCTTTAACCAGGTCAATAGGGCACATCTAAATTTGTACCCTCAGTAAGTGGCTCGCGAGAAGACGAAGAGGATCGAGGCTCTAACACTACACCAGCTTGACACAAGCAACAGATACATCAAACATCCGGCTTGTCTTTGCAGCAGTCAAGGAGACTATCTTGAATAACGCACTTAAGGACTCGGGCATTCTCTGATTGCGAAGCGCTGCGCATTTTGATTTTCGACCATGATGTTAGGACACGGAACTGTGGGCTGGCGTCGAGAGCATTAACCGGAGTTTGGGGACATGGGAGGGAGGACGACTTCGACTTTACACGATCATTGTTTATTCCGTTTCGACGCGGCGTCTTGTTGTTTTGGACGCTCACCGCTGATCAATATCACTCACTCACGATCGAGTTCATTTCTCTTTAATGCCGAGCGCCGCAATGACAGCACGAGTGCTCGAGACGCAAGCGAATTCGACACAGCACATGTCAACGAGGGCTTCCCGCACACAGACAGACACGCTCGGCACGACGGCATTTCTTTTTGGTTTATATATCTCGCCCCTGCTCTTGTTGTTCGTTTTGTGGGCCAATAGACCTTGTGAGAAGTCAAGATTTCGGGCTCTGGATCTGTTCACCCAGACATGGAGCTTTGTACGAGATGGGAGGGATGTTTATGAATCGCGCCTGAATTGCAGCACGGAGCTGCTGGCGGCTGGTATCTGGGTACGTCGTCTTGGGGACAAGGAAGGGGGCACAAAGCGGAGCCGTCACCCCAGTCACATTCCTGTGGCTTGTAGCGAGTTTTTCAGAGTGAGATGGAGCAGGCGCATGGTTTCCAGGGAGAGCGGTGTTTATGGAGCTGGACGGGAACGTGTGCAAGGGAAGCAGGTCAAGGTTGGCATGCTAATAGATTGCTTCATTTTGCGCAGAGTACATAGCCCTCGGTCCAAAAGAGACGAATTGATGATATTGGGGGTGTACGCTCACGTTGGCCAAGCATGCAGTGTTTACCGGGGGGGAGGCAGTCAGGGACAAGTGAGAGGGGATCTTGGTGGTGACGCAATGAGGCTGGTTATTCAACACAGGACAATAGGTTGGGAACCAGGAAATGGATGGAGGTGGCTTGCCCAGAGATCGGGGATGATGGTATATCGGCCGAATGAAGGCAGGTGGATGCGCATTTGCCCTTTTCCCAGCTCTTCTAATCGGCAATGGGACGCAACATGGCCAGTCACCTCATGGTGTGTATCGGCTGGTCCCTATCCCCAGAGCGACAAAAGGTTTGAGGAGAGCCAACCCAGGCCAGGCCAAACCATGGTCCACAAGATGGTTTGGATCAGGAACGAGAGCCGAGCACTATCGTGAGGCCTTTGAAGCTGCACCTGACGGAGGGTGAGGAGAGGCTTGGCAAATTGAGAGTGGCTGGGAGCTTTGGCCTCTTGAGCACGAACTGGCCGATCGGGGAGCAAGCCAAGTCGGTGAGGAGGTCATTACCAGTTGGGAGACAGATGGCGGCGCGAGATGGATGTCGCGGCCCATGTGATGGAGATGGAGGCTTGGAGCTCAGAGGTCGATTGGACAACGGGGATTGGACAATAGAGGAACCTCCACCTCGAGGTGCAGTCCCTGGTTCAATAGGGGTCGACAATTAAGCAGTGGGATGGCGGAGGCGGCAGCTTGCATGAGCACAATGGAGCTTGGTTTGGCACCTCACAACGGGGCTGCGTTAGACCACAGCAACTTGACATCCATTTGGCGCCGATCTTGGTGCAACATGCAGCATGCTGAAAGACGCCCAGGTGTACAGCACGGGGTGGGGGGTAGCACGTTGCGTATCCGTTGCCATCGTTGCTTCTCTGTCCCAACGGCTATGTCTGCTTGAGGGGTTGAAAAGGCCGAGCCCGGCAATGCTGGTCAACAGTCTCGGGCGTTACCCGTTGACAACCTCTGCTGGAACGTAAATGGTCACCGGTGCACCAGACATTCTAGATCTTGAGACATGTTGGGAGGCGTTCATGTGTACCTACGCACCACAGGCCTTGAAACGGTTGCTCCATGCTCCTACGGCAGAAGGAGAAGCAGCAGCAGCATGCATGCAGTACGTACGTACAGTATGTAGGCAACATGTAGGCCGATAGCACCAATGCCTCTCTCTGGCGGTGGGGTTGGCCTCGATTTGCCAGAAAAGGTCCGCCGCATGGATGGCAGACTCCGGGCGCCGCGGCCCCGCAGTCCGTGGTGTAAGAGGGGGCCGCTAAGGCGAGCTTCCCTCGTGTGCTTGCTGGAGGGGAACGATTGGGAGCTCCTGCTGGGATCCAAGCTGCTTGGGAGAATGGGGTCCGAGATACGGTCTGGATTCGCAGCCAGAACGAGTATGGCTGGCATGAGGGGGAGGGGCGGCCTGGTGAGCTGCCATGAACGTCGTCCCATGACAGAGGACATGTGTGAAACGGCCGAGTCGCAAGGAATGCGGCGGTGCTTGCAGACCATTGCAAAGGCTCTCTCTCAAGGTCAACCAGGCGCAAGGTTGGAGGGGCAATGATGAGGTTCCAGTTTCTGGTCGTGTTGTTGCGCAGTGGGTGTGGGCGTCTACGGGGGGCAGCATCCTCCTTCCAAGGTTTCATGCTGCAGCATCTCTCCCGCTCGCTAGGATGGATGTCGGGATGCGATGCGACGCGACGCGATGCTGAGCTGCTGTACCACCCGCAAGCTTGTGATTATGGCGGCTTCTCTATGGTGTGTTTCGACAATGTCGTCATGCCGCAGAGTGCGGCTGCGGGGGAGGGATCATGGCTCTCGCCGTCTGAGCACCACCGACGGTTGGTTGCTGAAGGCGCGGCAGGTATGCGTTCTCGGTCGTCGGGGCAAGGTCAGAGAGCGGCAGGACATTAGCGGGCAACCCGAGGCAGGAATACTGGAATAGACGAGACGAGACCCCGGAAGAGCCACATAGGAATTGATGCTATTGGCATTAGACCGAGGGGGTGATGTAGCCGAGAGGGGAAGCTAGAGTAGCAGCTGTTGATGTCGGTAGCTAAGGTATGGATGGAGTGGAGGGGAGGGGAGGGGAGGTTGTCATGATGGAGGTAAAGCTCCTTCCCACCACATCAAGCTACCATTGCTATGACTACTCCTTCCCTCCCTCCTCCCACGAGCTCTTCTTCTCATCAACTCCTCTTCAACTTCCTTTGATCCTATCCTTCAAGCATCGGTTTTCTTCTTCCATTGACACATAACCCCCGTATCCGCCACCTCTTTTTCCAATCTCTCTCGCTTCCCCTTGTCGTCGTTTCTCCATCTCTTTTCTCGACTCCACCGAGCTTCCCTGCTCCCCAAGCTCTTCGACGGATCCGCCCAGCTCAGAGGCTTGTCGGCCGCTCGCTTCCTCCGACGGCTTCACGCGCTTCGGTTTTGTCTATTTGCCGGACTTGCGAGGAGATTGTGCCATCCTCCGCTGCTCCCGGATCATTCGAGCGTCCTCGTCTCTCATTGCATCCCGAATCCCTATATATCTCAAGATTCTCACCCTCCACCATAACCAGGGCACGCAACAAGCTACTGCGACTCCGACCCCGCTCCCCCACCCCAAGCTGTGGTGCGTCTCGTCTCGCCTGGCCAGTCGTCTTATCTGACGTACTCGTTCTGTGGCATCAGTAAACCTTGAAGTAGGTGATCTGATCTGATGCTCGCTTTCACAAAGACAAGGGACCTGCGAGTGGCAATTACTTAACTCGAGCTGCGGGCATGCCCCGAGACCACAAGCTCTTGTTCCTCTTCTCTTCTCAATCCCTCCCTCCTTCACCACTTGAGTGTCGTTTGACTGACAAGCGAGTGAAATCAGCAGAGGTTAGCAGCAATGGCCTCCGAACAGCAGCGATTGCCCACCCGTGAGAGGCGCCCCTCCACAAGTGCCCCCATCGTCGACATCCAGGGTGCTGTCGGCCCCGCAGGCATCTCTCGCCCCAAGCACACCCGAACTGCAACGGGTTTTGGCCCCGGAGAGATCAAGAGCTTTGAGGGTATGTATTTGTTTCATGGAATCAGTCTTTTTCTTGTGCTTTGGTGCCATTGGGCTGCCTCAATGGCACTTGTTGCTCTCTGCAGCGAGCATTCCTTGTCCCTCACCCTGTACACTTCTGCGCTCTCGCTTACATATTCTGAATAGCTTCGATCCCCGAACCCCAGCGCGACGCATGGAAGCGCAACCAGTCGCGTGGATTCACTGGCAAAGATGGCTTCGAGCAGGAGGTTGTTCGCCATGTCGAGACCACTCTTGCCCGCTCCATGTTCAACTGTGATGAACACGCCGCCTACTCCGCCACCAGTCTGGCTTTCCGCGACCGTCTCATCCTTGACTGGAACAGGACCCAGCAGCGCCAAACATACCGCGACTCCAAGCGTGTCTACTACTTCAGTCTTGAGTTTCTCATGGGTCGCGCTCTGGACAATGCCATGCTGAACGTGGGACAGAAGGACACTGCCAAGGGTATGTAGAAATGAGCTCGGTTTCGTGGCCATCTACTGACGTGAAATTGTAGCCGGTCTCGCCGAACTCGGCTTCCGCATTGAGGACATTATCGGCCAGGAAAACGACGCTGCTCTGGGCAACGGTGGCCTTGGCCGACTCGCCGCCTGTTTCCTTGACAGTCTGGCCTCCCTCAACTACCCTGCCTGGGGCTACGGTCTCCGATATCGATATGGAATTTTCAAGCAGGAAATCATCGACGGATACCAAGTCGAGGTGCCCGACTACTGGCTCGACTTTAACCCCTGGGAGTTCCCCCGACACGACGTGACCGTTGATGTAAGTGCATGAGATGGGATCAAGTGGGCATTGCTAACCAGGGCTCTCAGATTCAATTCTTCGGCAACGTCAGAAAGACTACTAACGAGGATGGCAAGACCGTCTCCCTCTGGGAGGGCGGCGAGATCGTCCAGGCTGTCGCCTACGACGTCCCCATTCCCGGCTACGACACACCCACCACCAACAATCTGAGACTTTGGTCCAGCAAGGCTTCTGGAGGCGAGTTTGACTTCCAAAAGTTCAATAACGGCGACTACGAAAGCTCGGTCGCGGATCAGCAGCGTGCTGAGACTATCAGCGCTGTGCTGTATCCCAACGACAACCTCGAGCGAGGCAAGGAGCTTCGCTTGAAGCAGCAGTACTTCTGGGTCGCCGCCTCCCTGTACGACATTGTTCGCCGCTTCAAGAAGGCCAAGCGCCCCTGGAGGGAGTTCCCTGACCAGGTGGCCATCCAGCTCAACGATACTCACCCTACACTGGCCATCGTTGAGCTGCAGCGAATTCTCATCGACATCGAGCACCTCGAGTGGGATCTCGCCTGGGAGATTGTGACCAACACTGTGAGTCTTGATATTCTACAACCTGGGCCAGCACAAGCTAATAACTCTAGTTCGGCTACACCAACCACACTGTTCTGCCTGAAGCTCTTGAGAAGTGGCCCGTCGGTCTGCTCCAGCATCTTCTGCCAAGGCACTTGCAGATTATCTACGACATCAACCTCTTCTTCCTTCAGAAGGTCGAGAAGGCCTTCCCCAACGACCGAGACATCCTCCGCCGTGTGTCCATTATCGAGGAGTCCCAGCCTAAGATGGTTCGGATGGCGTACCTCGCCATTGTCGGATCGCACAAGGTCAATGGTGTTGCCGAGCTGCACTCGGACCTCATCAAGACCACCATCTTCAAGGACTTTGTCGAGATCTATGGCCCTGACAAGTTCACCAACGTGACCAACGGTATCACCCCTCGCCGCTGGCTCCACCAGGCCAACCCTCGCCTCTCTGAGCTCATAGCCTCCAAGTGTGGTGGCAATGGCTTCCTCAAGGACTTGACCACTCTCAACCAGCTTGAGAAGTATGCGGAGGACAAGGACTTCCGCAAGGAGTGGTCCGAGATCAAGTATGCCAACAAGGTTCGACTTGCTAAGCTCATCAAGTCGGCCACGGGTGTCACTGTGAACCCGTCTTCGCTCTTCGACGTTCAGGTCAAGCGAATTCACGAGTACAAGCGCCAGCAGCTCAACATCTTTGGTGTCATTCACCGATACCTCACCCTGAAGGCCTTGTCTCCTGAAGAGCGAAAGAAGGTTGTCCCTCGTGTCTCCATCTTTGGAGGCAAGGCTGCTCCCGGCTACTGGATGGCGAAGCAGATTATTCATCTGGTCAACGCTGTTGGATCCGTGGTGAACAATGACAGCGACATTGGCGACCTCCTCAAGGTCATCTTCCTGCCCGACTACAATGTTAGCAAGGCCGAGATTATCACTCCGGCCTCGGATCTGAGCGAGCACATTTCAACCGCTGGCACTGAGTAAGTTATCATGAGCATCTACTCCCTATCATGAAGAGACGGCCTGTTAACATGTCATACAGGGCCTCTGGCACCAGCAACATGAAGTTTGTCCTCAACGGTGGTCTTATCATCGGTACCTGCGACGGTGCCAACGTGAGTAACATGGTTGCGTTTTAAAATAAGTGGTCAACTAACTCGAATACAGATTGAAATTACTCGCGAGATTGGCGAGAACAACATCTTCCTGTTCGGCAACCTCGCTGAGGATGTCGAAGACCTCCGCCATGCCCACCAGTACGGCTCGCACACCATCGACCCTGACCTGGAGAAGGTGTTTGATGAGATCGAGAAGGGCACCTTTGGCTCGGTCCACGACTTTAGTGCTCTGATCGCGGCTGTCCGTCACCATGGTGATTACTACCTGGTGTCTGATGACTTCCACAGCTACAACGAGACACACCACCTTGTTGATGAGGCGTACAAGAACCAGGAAGAGTGGATCAAGAAGTCGATCATTTCTGTTGCCCGCATGGGTTTCTTCAGCAGTGACCGCTGCATCGATGAGTATGCCGAGGGCATCTGGAATGTCGAGCCTCTTGTTATCCAGGACTAGATGATGATCATGATAGAGCTAGATCAAGAGGCAGGATACTACTAGCATATGGAGCGGGCTAGAGACTAGAGCTGGTAGTCTGGAAGAGAAGGATTCAAGCAGATTGATGAAGGGTGGTTGGCTCATGAGAAGTGTTGATAGTGGACTTGTTTTGATAATGAAATGAGCATGACATACATCCATTGGTAGAGTGTATGTGCGGTTCCCAGGATCCTTGTAGCGTAACAAAGTAATTTGGCCCCCTGATTTATCAAACAGGCCAATTAGGCTCTTGGGTGTTTGAACGGTAATGTGAGGCGGAGATGGGTGAGCATAGTCTGGTCTGTGACGCATAACCACTCCAACTCACGTAGTAGTCAGACATAATTCAGGGGCAAGGGAAGTCACCCCCTTGGATGGGTATTTCAGACGGAGACTATTGAAGATATGTGAGGGAGGATCATGCAACGGTAGAATCAATTTCGCAGTGGACTTTGGGAGTCACGCGGCAAAGGAGGAGAGGCTCCAGGGGGGTCTGGAGCGCTAGCATTTTGGATGTATACCCACCAATCAGCTTGTGAGCTGTGCAGATCAAGTATAGAGGGCTAGAAACAAGACGGCCCTCAAGCTACTCTTGTATTTGAGCCCTCGTTAGACCTAGAAGGCTATTGACAGAGGAAGATGTGATCCGCCGCCGGGGCAAGAGCCTGAGCCATGAGGGGTGAATGTCGCCGGGAATGGCCTCGTCGAGCCAGAAACGCTCCGATAGCGGTCTCAAGGCCTCATCTCATGTACGTACTGTGGGTACTTTTAGATCAGATGTTGTTCGGTACCGAGGAGCTGGACCGCTCGGCAAAGGCCGTCCCCCCCCCTTCCTTGGCCTGTTGGCTCTGGGAAAAGATGCCAGGATGGGGCGTGATGGCGAGCATGTTTTAAGCACTACGCTGTTGATCAAAGGGTCTCGAACGGAGGGGCTGGGTCGATCCGTGATGGGGGGAGGGGGAGGGGGAGGGCTTCTTTGCTGGGTTAGGGGAAGGGATTCCCAAGATGGGGTGGATGGACGGGATGAGGTTGAAGATCGACAGGGCAAGCTTAGGGAGCTGGGGAGAGACAGCGATGATCCTGAGCTGGAGACAGGCGTCCTGTATTGTAATTTGTTTACATGTAGTCTGGACGACGGGGGAGTTGTGTGTATAATTGTTTCCCTGTTGCTACGTAGAAGTTGAGGCGTGTAAGTCGGCCATGTCTAACAGTTGCCTATATTGTGATGATTCCTAACGAAACAACAACATCATTGAAGTCCATGGAGAGGTTTGACTGCTCCATTCCTCGCTGAAGACATTTGCTTACCTCCCCCCATATGCATCGCAGTTGAAGCCGGGTTGTTGTTGATGTCTGGCAATGGATCCATTCCCAACCCTCAAGCTTGATTCTGTGGGACCTGGGACGGGGGGGGACTTCAAGGCCAAAATGTGTGGCTTATGCATATGACGTCGGAGTCGGCACCTTTCCTGGGATTCTGAATAAGGAATTGCAGCGTTGCAGCGCGTGATTGAGGAGCCAGAATGGATCATGTACAGGACGGGAATGGGCATTGGATGTTGACGCTGGAGGAGAGAGAAGAGAATGGATCCATCCATTGGGTGTGGGAAGGTTAAACCCCACCTGCTTGGATTGCACGTTTTTTTCTTCCCGGGGAGAATGTTCGATCTGCGCCTTGATTTCACGATGAGCGGGAGACGTCGTCAGACAGGGTGAATCGAGGACCAGAGTACCTCTCACGCCGAGTTACGCGGGAGAGGTACAAGGCAACCGTCCAGAAGCGGCTCTGAGGATGGATCCTGGCCTAGGCCGTTGTGAAAAGGGGGGGGGCGGTCTAAGCGCTTTCTGCAGGAAGTGCTGTCAAGACCCCCCCGGGCAGACAGGGGTAAGTCGGGGGAGAGAGCTGTGACGTCATGGGCGGTCTGAAAAAGGCCCATGTGGAAGCAGCAGCGTTGACCAGAACGCAGGTTTTTTTTTCTCTTGAGACGATTATGATGAGTTGAAGCTGTAATTGTGCGATAAATTTCGGGAGAGGGGGGGGCACGAATCATGTGCGGTGATGCTTGTACCATCCATGCAAAACAGGGCAAATCAATGCATTCATGCCTTCAACTGTGCCTTCTTTGGTGAGGATTCCATCATGGCGAACGTGATACTGAAGGCGAAAGAAATAAGCAACCCCCAACGTTTTGAAACTGCCAAGTTTACTGGCAGGGCAGATGGCCTCATCTCATCTACATCATTTCACTAGAGCCCATTCTCACCGACTCGACCTTCATCAGTAGGTTGCCATGGGGATCTATCAGCCATCAACACTTCGCACCAAACCCCTCAACCAAGACATGCCCATCGCCAGGAGAGACTTGCATAAAGAGTTTTTAGTTTGGCACTTGGCGTTAGGTAAGACCCTGGTTTCGTCAAGGAAAAAAAGAGAGACACTGTCCTCCATCACCTTTCTCATGTCTGAATCTCCATCTCCATGTAGATCTCGATCCCCCTTCCTTTCGGTAGCGCAAGGGTCAAGGGTCTCCTTAGAAGAGAAGAGGGGGGAGAAGACACCGACCAGGAAAGAACAAGAATTCAACGGACCCTCGCTCCAAGAAAGAATCAAGCCTCCCCGGAGCTCTTGTCCCTCCCTCCCCCTTCCCCCCACCTTGGCGGGACACACATACAGATATTGTGCAGAAACAGGCGGTGCGCGCATCCACGGCTGGACACGGCGGCGGGGAGGTGACTGCCCGGGAAGGAAGGAAGGTACTAATATACCCTCCTTCCCAGATGGTAAACTTGATTTTCTTGTCGACCTTGCCCATTTTCTCCCTCCTCTTCCATACCTAGGTGACTGCTTCATCCTCTATCCTCCATCCGCCTTACCGTGCTCTTCGTCGCGTCGCTTCCTCCTAGACAATCTCACCGTGCGCCTAAACCCTCCGGCACCTTGTTCAACAGCACAGCGATCGACATTTGGCCGACAACTCGACGGTAGACGAAACGTGGTCAACGAGAAAAAGAACGCGACTCACTTCGATCCTTGTCCCTTCGCCCGTCGTCCTCCCTTGCGCGCTTCACCGCATCGCATTTGCCCTCCCGTCACTTTGGGTGATTGCGCCGACAAAGGTAAGCCTGCTCTCTGTCAGAGACATCCACTGCTTTTCCCCCAGAGGCACTCTCGGATCCATCATGGCTAGAATATTCCCCACGCTCCGCATGCGTCTTGATCGGGAGAGGGCGCGGGCGGGCTAGTTTCTTGCTAGGGCTGTTCAGTCCCAGCCAGCGGTAAAGCATTGGGGGGCGCGATGGCGTCAAAGGACCGCCCAATTGACCCCACTGCACTGCCGGCGCTTGCTGGAATTATTGCTCAGACGATGGCGGCCAGAGTCAAGGCTTTGCAGGCAGTTGTCGCCTCCCATGGATCTTGGTCCAGAGGCAAAGCGCAGCGCAGTGCAGTTGATTCAGTGAGGGAGGTGGCCATGGACGGGTTGCCCCTCACCAGTCAGTCACAAGCCATCAGAAGACCACCCAGCGACACTTCCGATTCAGCGCTTGCTGCTCTAGTGCGCTTCTGGCGTGAATTCCGAGTGGCGACGGGATGCTGCATTCATTCTCATTATGGATATTCGCTAACAAGAGGGTTTTACACTATTTGACAGACGTCTTTTTCGCTCGCCCAGACACTCGTCTCCAGCTCCTGGGGATACTGGCTGCATACCCCGCCTAACCACACCGTCTACGACACAACAACAAGACGAGACAAGACAAGACAAGACAAGGGAAAAGACGGGAAACGACATATCAACCTGTCGACAAAAAACACATCGATCGATCTCGGCACTGTCGATATAAGCCAGCCCGCCCGCTCGGCAAGAAGGGGAGAAAAACAAGAAGCAACGAAATAGGCTTACTTGGCTGTCGTCCAGTGGGAATCGTCCCCGCCCCGATCGCTTCCTGGCAGTCTTTGTGACCGTCCATCGCTCGACACCTGCTCGCTCCATCGACACGATCGAAACCTGGATCGCTTTTTTTTTCTCCCACTGCCTCCCCTGTTGGATCGTCGATTCCCCATTCACCTGACCCATTATCGGTCCATCCCATCCCATACCCATCCTGGCCCATCCAATCCAGCAACTAGATTACCACTTTGCTCCCCCAACTTGTTACGCCAGTCCCTACAGCGCAGTGCAGTCGGTGCTACAGTACATTACAGTGCCGTCCAGCCTAGCTCAACAAGTCTCCATCTGCGACTCGGCTCAACTCGACCACATCGGCCCTCCCCGCTCCGTACTCCAAACTATCGCATCTTAGCATTTTCCTCGTCTCGCCGCTAGGAAACTCGCATCTTGCAACTCTCAAATCCCCCTCCTCCCCGCTCCGGACAGACCTCCACCATGGCCGAGTTCGTCCGCGCCCAGATCTTTGGCACCACATTCGAGATCACCTCGAGGTAAGGCTGGACACGATGAGGGGATGACGCTTGCGACTGCTTTACTGACGCTCCCGGTGCGCAGGTACTCGGATCTCCAGCCCGTTGGCATGGGCGCCTTTGGTCTCGTCTGGTGCGTTTCTCCCGACCGTCCTCGCCGAGCGAGCCTCCAATGACAGTAGCTGACCCAACGTGCCCTCGACAGTTCCGCCCGAGATCAGCTCACCAGCCAAAATGTCGCCGTCAAGAAGATCATGAAGCCCTTCAGCACTCCGGTGCTCGCCAAGCGCACATACCGTGAGCTCAAGCTGCTCAAGCACCTCAAGCACGAAAACGTGAGCGACTGCCCGCCCGCCCCGCCAGAGCTCCCCTCTCTGGCAGGCCCCCTCCCCGCATAGATATGTCGAGCTCGTGATGGAACCGCGTCAATTGCCAGCTTCCTCGTGCTAATACCGATGCGCTCATCAGGTCATCTCACTCAGCGACATCTTCATCTCTCCTCTCGAAGACATGTGCGTAGCCTGACCGTCGCCGGCCTTGCCCCTCCCCCCACTCTGAGCTGCTCCCCACGTTGGGTTGGACACGCGCTGACGATGCTGCAGCTATTTCGTCACAGAGCTCCTCGGCACTGATCTTCACCGATTATTGACCTCGCGCCCTCTCGAGAAGCAGTTTATCCAGTACTTTCTCTACCAGATCATGGTATGTCGTGCTGCTCGCTCTGCCATGCAAGACGCTGACCACCCTCCCGCAGCGAGGCCTTAAGTACGTGCATTCAGCCGGTGTCGTCCACCGCGATCTCAAGCCCAGCAACATCCTCGTCAACGAGAACTGCGATCTCAAGATTTGCGACTTTGGCCTCGCCCGAATCCAGGACCCCCAGATGACGGGCTACGTTTCCACCCGATACTACCGAGCCCCCGAGATCATGCTCACCTGGCAAAAATACGACGTCGAGGTTGATATCTGGAGTGCCGGCTGCATCTTTGCCGAGATGCTCGAGGGCAAGCCTCTGTTCCCCGGCAAGGACCACGTCAACCAGTTCTCCATCATCACCGAGCTGCTGGGCACTCCTCCTGATGATGTTATCAACACCATTGCCAGCGAGAACGTGAGTCGTCTACCGTCTCTCGGACCGAGGTCGACTATGGAACAATGAAGCTAACATGAGGCCAGACTCTGCGGTTCGTCAAGTCTCTGCCCAAGCGCGAGCGACAGCCCCTCCGAAACAAGTTCAAGAACGCCGACGATTCAGGTAGGCCATCTTGAGCCGATATTCCGCAGCGTAACCCGGTACTGACGCGTCACAGCCATCGACCTCCTTGAGCGCATGCTCGTCTTTGATCCTAAGAAGCGGATAACGGCCACCGAGGCTCTCGCCCACGACTACCTTGCCCCCTACCACGACCCCACCGACGAGCCCGTGGCCGAGGAGAAGTTCGACTGGAGCTTCAACGATGCTGACCTGCCCGTCGACACGTGGAAGATCATGATGTGAGTCCGGAGAAGATGATGTAGGGAGTCCAAGAGCTAACACAACATGCTAGGTACTCGGAGATACTCGACTACCATAACGTTGAAGCCGGGGTCACCAACATGGAGGAGCAATTCAACGGACAATAGACGAGACATTGTTAATAAGGAGGAAGACGCTGCCGATGCATAGCACGCACGCATGGACGCTTGCATATACATTGAGGGAGGAGCAGATCATGTCGCAATGCCGATGATACCACGAAATTCAACAAACACGCCCATAAACCACTACCTACCTACCTACCTACCTGCACTCGCATCCGGTGCCTACATGAACAACCAAGAACAGGGGGGACCAAAAAAAATACGTTGAAAGACACTAGGAGGCGATTTTTAGCTTGTCTTTTGTCGAGAAAAGAGAGAAATTTGAGGCATATGCAACGAGACGCAACACACGAACGAACGCACGTATGGCGTTGGGGAGACTTTGGGAATCGGCAGAGGCTAGGGGTTTGGGCAAAGGGGGCTTCTTTTTTTTACTGTCCTTTTGTCCTTTTTCTTGTCCTGTTTTTCTCAACATATATGAAGTTGTGGTTTTTATCAAGGGCAAGACGCAGCGGGACATGAAAATATACGATGCATGTGGGTTTTTGTTTTGAGTACTTGGCTTTTGTTGCTTTATTGCCTTTTATAGACTCTGTGAATGACATCCATTGCTAAGTGCTTTACAACCGACACCGGAAGGCGAGAATCACGGTCGACAAGTCCATAGAGGAGAGGAATCATACAGGATACCTTGGATGATGAGGTTCCAATGATGGATGTGGATGTATGCAAGACAACGAGTGAGACGGATATGTTCATGTCTATCTCATAAATCTGCCATGACAAACAACCAACTTTTACTGCTCTATATGCTTGATGCAGTTTTTACCCAACAGAGGTAGCAGCTTCCATCTATGCATCTAGAAGCACTCGCAACTCCTCCATCTCGCCACTGTGATAGACCATGTCGTAGAACTGGCCTCGGGCATTGTACAGGTCTCGCGGGGAACCGCATCTAAACGAGATTCATCAGCATGCCTTCATCACACGGGTGGCATGGTACTGTGGTGAAACATGACTTACTCGAGTACACGTCCGGCGCTCATGACAACGACAGTGTCATAGTCGATGATGGTGCGCAGGCGATGGGCAATGGTTACCAGAGTGCGGTCTCCCCCAGCAGCCTCGAGTTCCCTCCGGAGAACGCTCTGGATACCCCGGTCCGTCTCATAGTCCATGCTGGCCGTCGCCTCGTCGAGCAGCATCAGCTTGCTATGGCGGATGAGCGCGCGGCACAGCGAGAGAACCTGGCGCTGGCCATGCGAAAAGTTCTCGCCGCGAGCATCCACAATGGTCCCGAGCGTCACGGCGCTGTGGTCCTCGCCATCATCAGGGGTTTCATTGTCACTGTCGTCAGAGGCATGCGGAGAAAAGGAGGCTATTCCCTTGCAGTTGTCGAGGGCCTTGTCAAGGACCACCTTGGGGACTTGGCCTCCTGGGTCGAGATTGGACTCGACGGTGCCGTTGAACAGGACGGCCTCTTGCGGGATAATGGTCAGGCTCTCACGGAGGCGGTGTCGGGGGATCTTGGTGATGTCTACTCCGTCATACAGAATCTCGCCAGAGACGACATGTGTAAAGCGCAGCAGCGAGAGCACCAGCTAAAAGCATCATGGTCAGTGTCACTGGAAACGAGCGGGAGAAGAACAGCCGGAGCTCACCGTGCTCTTGCCCGACCCCGTTCGTCCCACCACGGCCACGCGTTCACCCGCTTTGAACTTGAGGTTCACCTCGGTGAGGATGTCAGGCCCTTCAGGATCGTACCGAATGGTCACGTTCCGGAACTCGATTTCGCCGGATCGAGGCCATTGCTCAGGTATCACATGAGTTGGGTCATCCGTGTACTCGCCCTCGTCAGGGTACGTCTTGTCATCCTTCTCCTCGGGCTCCAGCTTGACATACTCCTTGACTCGGTGGAACTACACCTCGAGTTAGCAGCGGAAGGTCTTGACCACGAGAATACTCACACTCTGCATCTCTACTTCGAGATCATTCATGGCCCGAACCAGTAGCAGAATAGTCTGGCTGAGTCCGTTGGCGTTGGTAAGCGAGAAGCCGACCAAGCCCGCAGCCACAGCTCCGGCTTGCGATACTGCGATGATGCCAGCCGACAGACTCACCAGCGCTGTCACAAAGTCGACACGCACGGCGACCCAGCGGTTGGCGTTGAAGCTGGCCTCGGAGGACGCGGACCAAGCTCGCAGCTTTGCAGCCAGCTCCTCCCGGAACGTCGACGGCATTCCCGCCCTGGCACGGATGACGGGGAGTCCAGCGAGGGTATCAGCAAACTGGGAAAACACCGGTGACTGAGCTGAAGAGGTAAGACGCTTGATGACGACGGCTGTCCGCGTGTACATCTCTCCGATGAGAACTCCGAATAGACAAGTAAAGAGCGCCGGGATCATGAACACGGGCATGATGCTGCTCACTGCGCCGATGCGGAACAGCATCAGAAGGATCGTGTCGAGCATGATTCTCAACATGGTACAGATGGTCCCGTCGATCGAGGCCATGTCGCTCGAGAAGCGGTTGGTGATACGCCCGATAGGAATATGCTTGAACCACGACAGCGACACTCGCATGATGGCGCGGATAAAGTCATTGTGCAGGCGTCTAGAAGCGCGCCAGGCACCCCATTCAAACAGGATAATGGCCAGACAAAAGGTTCCAATCTCGAGAAAGGTGAGGGCGGCAAAGATGCCCATGTAGTAGGCTATGTCGATGTGCGCCTTGTGGTTGTACGCCTCGACCCAGACCGAGAGCCACAGGGTGCTGGAAAAGGTAAAGATGTTGGTGAGCAGAAGGAGACTGAGGCATACGATAACAAACAGGGGGTGTCCAAAGTAGCTCATGTATTGCAAGACTGTGGCCAGGTCAGCGTCGTCTCGGAATGAACAAGTTCTCCATACAAGTATTGCGGCCAACTTTTCCAGATGCCTTCATTTCCTGGTTCACAATGTCCTTGATCGTCTTGTGCTCCGAGACCTTGTTGGCATCGTTCAGAGAGTCGCCATTGGACTGGATGGCGGGCTCAGTCTCGTCAGGGGCCTCGCTGTCCTCGGCGTCTCCTCCCAGGACTTGGGCAATGGCGATAGGCTTGCGGACAACGCCAATCTGCGCCTCGGCTGAGCTGATCTGGCCCTTTTCCATCGACACAGAAAGGTCGGCTTGCTCCGAGATCCAAGGCAGGTTAGTCACAAGCACTGTCGTCCTCCCACTCAAAAGGTCACTGCAGAAGCAATGCTTCCAAACACCCGCGGCTGTCTTGGCATCTAGGGCGGCAAATATGTCGTCGAGGAGTAGGAGAGGCGCTTTCGAGTACAAGGCTCTCGCGAGGGCAACTCGAGCCTTCTGACCTCCTGAAAGAGAAGTTCCATTCTCACCTACCGTCGTCAAGTCCCTATCGGGCAGCTCCTTGAAATCTTCCCAGAGGCAGCATGCTTCGATGACGCGCCTGTACCTCGCTTCCTCCATGGGACTGCCAAAGAGGACGTTTGCCTGGATGGTATCATTCTGCAGCCAGGCGGACTGGGATGCAAAGGCCACATCCTCGGGTCTCGTCAGAGAGCCGCTCTCAAGATATGTTTCACCTAGGATCGACAGCAAGAGGGTAGTCTTTCCACTTCCACTTGGACCGCCGACAGCGTTGAGGCCTCCTTGGGCGAAATCAAGCGTGATATCATTCAAGGTGAACGTGGCCTTCTTGGTCTTCCGGAACGACGCTCCCTGCATCCGCAGCGGACCTACCGGGTAGTGGACGATGGGAACTGTGCTCTCAAAATACTTGTCGAGCCGCTTCACCGACACGAGAGCGCTCGCAAAGTTCCTGCCAAAGGCACTAGCCTGCATGATGTTTCTGCGAACGTTCTTGACAAGAAAGATTGTTGTGAAGGCAGTTGCAGCATCGAGACGACGCTTCTCAACGCCTACGTGGAGCCCAAACATGACGAGGAGGGACAGGTAGGGAAAGATCTGCATGACTTGGTTCAGCATGGCCTGAAGCATCGAGGTCCTCCAGAGCTCCTTCTGCTCTGCGGCTCGAGCCTCGATGATCTTGTCCGTGATGGGAGTCTCCCAGGCAAAGTACTTGATGGCGCGGAGAGAAGCAAGATACTCTGTCACCAGAGACATGCGTGAATCTTGGGCCTTTCTAACTCGACGCTGCGAGAAAAACATCTTGCGTCCCAGCCAGATGGAAAGAGGGGTTGCCAGGAAGAGAATGACAGTCCCGACTAGGGAAGCCCAGCCGAGCATCCGATACATGCCAACAAGGGAGATTATGGTGCCGGCAGGGACACCAACAGTAGCTTGGATGATATCCCGCGACCTGTATATAGCGTCGATGTCAGAAGCCATCAAGTTTGCCAGCCGCCCTGCCGAGGTGCTCTTGGCGCTCTTCTGGCCCTGGCTCTTGTGGTGGCCCGGCTTCGCACCCCCTGACTGCAGCTCAAAGGGGTCTTCCTCCATCTCCATCGACTCGAGTGCAGTGTAGTACAGCTCCTGTGTGAATGCAGATTTGATACGAACCACGAGTCTGGTGGACGTAAAGATGTACTGCTGGAAGCAGACAGAGCGGGACAGGGGGCCGAGGAACATGAGAAGCAGCCAGAGCCAGGGCTTGTAGACGGCGCCGCTTGGGTTAGCAAGGTACTCGAGGAGTTTAAACATGGCGTATGCGGCCACAGTCTCTACCGTGTATGCAGATCCGACCCAGGCCGACATGAGGAGCAGCTCGCTCCTCTGGAAGCGTATCACCGTGCGCAGGGTCTTTTCCGAGATGGCCCTGGCCTCCTGAACACGACGCAGGAGGTACATGGGCTCGTCATACCAAGCAATATTGGGAATGTCAGCCATATCGAGCTTGCGCTTGGTACCCTTCCAGATGACGGGGGTTAGCCAGTCGTAGGAACAGTAGTAGGTGAACCAACTGCAGGCCTCTTCAGGAGCTGGTTCGTCCTGGTTGTAGCCGGGGATGTTGAGATCAACCGGCAGAGGCGTCCATTCTCGCGGGGTAGTGATGGCTACGGCAAATGCCACGGCGAGGGCCGCAATGGCTCCGGAAACACTGGCATCGCGGAGGAATTCCGTGCCGGTCTGGATACATGGCAGGGTGTAACCAGCAATGAGGATGAACAGCAGGGCCGTGAGCACCAGGTTGACTTGATGCAGAGCCACGTGTCGCCATTGTAGGTGGTTGAAAAGGCGCAAGAGGCCCAGAACAAAAGCATACACAGCCACTATGATGTTTGCCCAGTGTATGCGTCCTTGTATAAAGGAAACCGTGATGAGGGCAGTGGCTGCAAGCCTTGCAGCTTGGGACGCAAGTTCATACGGCCACCGGATTTTGGCTGCTTTTAACCGTTGAGCAGGGACATTTCGGATCTGATTGATTCGAACCAGAAGCCGCGTTAAAGATATAAAGAGCAGCACAGCCTGGGGAGCTCCAGATTGGGCAAGCCGTGAGACATCAGCGATCCATGCTACTTGGGACAATGACAGGGTGCTTTGATGGACGCTGGAGAAGGGCTTAGCACGTTGTTCAACAGGGGTGGTTTCATCATGAATACCTTGTCAGGTAAGCTGGCTGGGGAGGCAGAGACGAGTGATTCCCTTGGTAAGGAGAGAATTCAAAGCCGCCGAAGCGGTGGATCAGGATATCCATCATGGCGGCGTAGACATGAGAAACCCGCTAAAGCGTAAGGTGATGGCCAGAGCGGGAGAGAGAAGAAGCAACGAATATCAATACAGGCGATTGAGAAGCAACTGAGTCACCAATTGACTCCCATCCCACCGTCGCAAAAAGATTGTGAATGAAAGAGTTGAAATCAGGGCGAGAGAGGAAAACTGCAAGCACGTTATCAATCCATGTCCCCTTCCCGGACTTCTCATGAACAATGGCTGGGGGGGAAGGAGCAGGTGGGGCCCCGTCCGTCAGGGCCGACCATCGGGACTTCAGAGGCTCTAGCGCTGGAGCTTGGGGCTCTCCCAGTGGACCGTCGCCCTGGAGCCCGATCCACCGCAGCGGGGACCCGCCCCTAGCAGACACAGCCCGCATCCACCAGAGTACCGGGGGGGACACGGCACGACAACGGTCAAGACGTCGATTCGACCAGCAGTCGTTTGCCTCGCTGTTTGACCGCCTCGTCTTGCTTGTTGACCGGTTTCGGTGAGGACTCATGGCTGCCTGAAGGGCTTAGACCGAGACGGCACGGTGAGGAATGTTGTCTCTTTTCTCTGTTGTCTCAATGCTGGGGTGAGGTGGGGGTGGAGCCTGTGTCATGATGGTGGTCGGGTCCTGACAACGACCGGATTATCTCCAGGGTAGCCAGATTGGATCGATATGGCATCATTCGGGGGTTCTGGTATTGTCGGCTTGCGTGCCGGGCTTGGCTATGTGATTGGGCATGTGTTGTTGGGGTTGCAGACTGCCGGTTACTGTAGCCGGGCGTCTGGCAGTTGAGAACCCAGAAGGTCTCGCGTAACTCGAAACCACGGGCGAGAATGTTGTCAGTCACCGTTATCATCAACGTTCACTACCTATCGAGAAACAAACGAGAATAGGTACATAAAACATGGTAGACCACCGGCTGACAAAGACAAAGACTTGGGACACTCGCTCCTGCCGCAAACACGGCAGCGCACGACAAGCACTTCCTTGGCCTAAACATGTACCACCTAATGCAAGAACCCGCCCAGATAAACTACCTGACCATCATCATAAAACCCAACGTCGCCTGCCCAAACGGGAAGTTTCCCATCTCCAGCCAAACCTCGCATCACCAACACCACAAGTCGATATAACCACAACTTACAACATCATCAGCATGGCCAATCAGCAAGTATTCGCACGGTATGCTGGCGCAATGGTAGCGCGTAGTCCTCCTAAGACTAAGGCTCAGGGTTCGAGTCCCTGGTGTACCGTCTGTGTTTGATTTTTGGGGGGTGGTGATGGTGGGCGTGGTGTTGACTTTTTGGAGTTGCCGGACTGAACTTGGTTAGTTTTTTTTTTCTATTGTTGATATATGACATTGGCTTAATTCTTTGTATTGTTGATATGTGGCGTTTGGCGATTCCACCTCTCGAGCCTTACTGAACGATCAACAATTGGCATCTAGATATGGGTTCTAGCTCTTCACACTTCCCATACTCGGCTCATGCCCCAAACACACAGCCGTCGCATAATCCCCATCATGGCTAATCGACACAAGTGCGCTCGCATCCTCAGTCTCCCCCTCGCCGCTCCGGATGCGGGCTATCGGTGGCCCGCTCCCCAACCTCTCTCCCTCCACCTGGCGCCTCTCAATCATCACGTCGTGAAACGTCAGGCGTCGGTGCGGGTGCGCCTTGATGGCAGCTTCCTTTGCTGCGAACCTGAAGCAGCCAAGTCAGCGACGGTCCATGATGATGAAGAGGCTTGAGCATTACCTCCCTGCGACAAAGGCAGCGCACTTCCATAGCTCAGGATCTCCGGCGGCAATGCTTTCACGGCTTTGAGTATCGCCACCTCGTTTCCCTGTCCCACTCTGCTGATCTACCCCCGAGGCGTCTTTCACAGGCGTTCGGGTGAGAATATTGAGGCGAGCATCCTTCCTTGCTAGCTCTTCAGGAGACAGAATTCTGTTGACAAAGCGGGAGGCACGAGGACCCGACAGAATTCGGTAGATGCGCGAGATCTGGCAAATGTCGGTCCCAATATTCAAAGGAAAGGGAAACGCCCTGAGGGGCTTCATCTGCCTGTCGTCGCTTGTTGTCTAGGCGATGAATCAAGAATCTTTGACGTGAGGTCTCGATCCAAGCCACCGAGCTTCGTTACCGCATCCAGACTAGCTCACAGCGGCAACTTATCGATTCGCGGCCGCCCCACCCTTACGTCACCTCCAGCATGTCATGTTCCTCACCAGAGTAAAACTTCCTGAATTCAGTGACACCGCGTAAGCTTGTTTGTCTGGGATCCTTCAATTACTAGCTAATTACCAAGGTGATCGAGCGCCTGCAATGAACGTGCGAATAATTAACAACGTTTCGGCAAACATAAAATCGGCAAACATAAAACGCCATGCCGTCCAACTCCGCATCCGATGGGCTGTCGATTCCGAATGAGGGGAGATCAAGAGACGGAATACAAACCATGGCCACGAATCAACCTACAATCCGTGTGGCTGAGAATAACCGCTGGGTATCTAGAAACAAGTCACCGCTCTCTTGATTGTACCGGCCTTAGTTCTCAGCAAGGAGAGGAGCACGCTCCTGGTCGGCGGGCGCAGATCGCCAGCTAATCTCTCTGCCGGTCCAGGCGGGAACTGCGACGACGACGGTTGCGATGAAGAGGAGAGCCATGATGATAAAGGCAAAAATCCACTGGAAAGCAATGACCTTGTCGAGGAACTGCGAAACACCGATGGCTGCGGAGAGGACACTGAGAGAGAATCCCATGGTGTAATCCTGCATCTGGTTAGCCCGCCATGACAATCGGGGCAGAAATACAAACCTTGTAGATGATGATAAAGAACAGTCCGTAGGCGAGAATGGCCCAGATGAAGACGTTTCCAAAGATGCGGGGCACCAGGTGGTGGGGGTGAGGAATCATGAGAGCGCCATTCCAGTAGATGGCGACAAAGGTCCACGCCAGAGGCCCAGAAACAACCGGAGTGTGGATGAATCGAGGATAGGTGTTGTGGCGGAAGTAGAGCGAGGAAAGGTTGATAAAGTTGAGAATCAAGATGACCTCGGCCCAGTGGAAGTGAGACCGGACAAAGAGCATGACGAAGGCAAAGTGGAAGAGGTTGTTGAAGATGAAGTGGCTTCCAACGCTGGCGGCGGCATGGACAATGTCCGAGTTGCTCGAGAAGAGGTGGCCAATGTAACCGGCCTGGAGGAAGAAGAGGACGATCCTGGGAATGGTTAGCAATCTCGACAGACAGGCTATGGCGGAGCGTACCAGTAGATGGAGGTGATGGTTGAATTCAGGCTGAAGGCAGTGGGGTACAAGTGGTTCTGCTCCCAGATCGTTCTGTTCCTCGTGTGGCCATCATCGGGACGGCGGACGGTGTAGTAGACGGAGACGACGAGCGACAGGACCCAGGTGAGGAGGGTCAGGATCTTGTACGTGAGGATGGCTCCGTTTGAGTGAGACTCCCTCTTGCTGAAGGGGTTGACTAGAGGCATGGTCAGTGGTACAGCTCCCGTGTGAAGAACCAAACAGCCGAGGTGAGGCGCCTCTGATTGTGTAAAACGTACGCTGCTGCCAGTTCGCCATGGTGACGGTGAGTGAGTCGGCCCTGGCTGTGGAAGACGTCGAGAAGAGTCGAGAATAAAGTCGATTCGAGTCAGGCCGGCTGCTAAGACAGGCTAGGGACGCAGTTCAGATTTGTGTGGGTGTGCTCCGGAGAACTGGTGACGTGTGGAAGAGGGAGAGAAGGCACAAGAGCGGCGGCAGGGAGAAGAAAGTATTTAAACAGCTGGGAATAGGTAGTAGACGACGGCCGAGTAGTTTATGCGGGGAAGCAGCCCAGATGATGGAGGGGAAGGGCCGAGCAAGCAACAATCGACGATGGATGCCCGTGTCCCACCACGCGCCATGGAAGCTACCTTGGCTTGCCTCGAATAGACCGAGGCGCTGCAACGCTTAGGGGCCAAGTGCTCACTCGCAAAGGTACCTACTTTGCCAGCCAGGGAGACAGGAGAGGTCTGTATAAGCGCAAGATGGGCGACAGTCAGCGCATGACCGCCGACCATTGCCTCTCGACGGCAGATCTCCAGCCGCGCATCCTCAGAGCAACACCTGCATCACCAACCATGCCATGCCCTGCCAGGCCAGATGACCTCGCGGGAGGGCGCTAGGGGACGGGCCCGTCTTGCGGGGTGCCGGATCAGGTCGAGAGGACTACCGGAAAATAAAACAAGGTCGTGCTTTGATTGGTTTCTGTTGTTGAACCTTGGGGGATCAATCAAGGTGGTGGCCAGGAGTTGGTGTGTGAGCAAGGCAGCCATGATGGTGCTCTGTCTGAGATACATGGGTACCGTAACCATCTGAGCTCCAGGGTTCCATTTTCATGGTCACAAGTTCATTAATTCATACAGAAAGGGCCAGGAGGAGAAATGGGATAGCTCTCGTCTTACACGGCGCTAGCTGGGCAGCCTCTTGCAATATCAGACGAGATTGGCTTGCTTCCAAGAGGCTTCTCCAAGGGCATGAATGATGATGCCATGTGCCCGCTGGTGGCCTGAGCTCCGGGGGGGGTTAGGTACCGCTAAAACAGTTTCATCAAGGTCGCACCTGCTCAGAGAACCTGTGGTGCATGCGCAAGTCACTCCCTGGTGCGTTGCGCTGCACAGGCCTGCATTCGGCCTCGTCTGTGAGGGAAAAAGCAGGCGTCTCTGCGGCTGCGTGATTGGTTCACCTCGGCCCCCCAATGACGACCTTGACTTGCTCGAACATCGGCTCATAACGGCTCCTCATCCCGCTTGCGGCGGAAGTGCAAAGTGCAGTGCAGCAGGCCCGTGTTAAGGCATCTTTGGCAGTTGTCGGCAGTTGTGCTAACGAGCGACCTGTCGAGCCCAGGGTTTGGGTGTGCAGTCGCTGGTTCGCGTGACCCTCTCCAGCACCAAGAGGGAACGGCAGGAGGGCAGGTGTTGCCCGGTTTGTTCGGTGGTGGCTGCCCATCGAGATTCATGGTTGCAGCGCCACAGTCTGGCATCCATCCGAGGTCGTTCTGAAGCTGGCAGGTACATCCCGGGTCGGCGATTGTCGATACCTGGACTAAAGCCCAGCATCAATTCTTGACCTGTTTTGTACCAGAAGCCGGGTCCCTTTATCGAGGAACAATTGGCAATAATTGTCTTTGACAAGTACCTGCTCTTTTCAATACGTCACAGCACTTCTCCCTCCTTCCTCTGCAGGTTTCACGGCACAAAACAAGTCGTGTTTCAGTCCACCACCACCACCACCACCACCACCACGACTCTGCCAACACCCTTTCGTCATCTGCACTTCAAGGGTTAGCATACACCAGGACGAGCTGATATTAAAATCGGTGCAGTCTTGGTGTGATGCTCCCCCAAAAGAGCATTCCTCATTCAGTCGACGCTCACTCTGTGCCCCGGCCATTCTCGCTTCTTCCTGGGGCCTCGTGGTCTCAGGCATCACCATGGGCTTTGGGCCGAGGGTTCAGCGATCGATTGGGATGCCATCTGTTCTTGGCAGACTCGGTCCGTCATAATGCAAGTCTCTGAGGCTACAAGGCATGCAATCTCATCTCATCTCATCTGAACCGGACACGGTACAAAGATAAACCTCGCATCATGACCAAAATCATCAATTCTACCAAAGATCAAAGACCAACGCCGTTGTTGCATGGACCGAAAGTGTTTGTGCAGCCGGTACCCGATGCGATGCATCTTGGATCCATGCCAAGAGGATCATGCGATTATTCGACGAAACCCCCTTCGAATCCGTTATGCTCATTAAACGCCAAACATTTCTCATCTTCACCATTTTGTCGTTATCGTCGTCAAGCTCTCGGAGCGTCATGACCGGGTCTTTGAGTGGCAGAAGAGCTTGTCGCCAGCGTTCCTCCACTTCTCGAAGCTCGATTGCCGTTTTGCGCGCCTCTGCTCGTCTGATTCACGCCGGGGAGGGCTGGGGCGCCAGCTGTAGGAGGCGTCGCTGAAGGGGTAGCTGCTCCCCAGCTGTGCCGCGACGGACCAATTCGCCTGGTCGTCGTCCAGGCCGCTGTGCTCCGGCCACTCTTCCAGCTCAGTGGGCTGTCGCAATGAGGTGGGTTGGTGACGGTTGTTGATGTTCAGCTTGATGGTGATGGCTTTTGTCTTGTCTCGGCTGAGACGCCGAGTGTCTGTGTTGTTGGCGCCGCGAGACTGAACGTCGCCGATGGGCTCATAGACGTTGGGTATCCGCGGATACTCGCTGGGGTTTTCCCAGGAGTTGTAGTCGTCTTCGCTCATCATGGTTCTGGGATGACGTGATGCTAATGGCGTTTGCAGGTGCAGGCGAAGAGAGGGTGATGGGAGAGGGGTGTCGGTCGTGGATGGACCGATGGTGATGGGGGTGAGCGAGTCTTTATTCAAGTCCATGGCTGCGGTTGATGGGACGAGGGAAGGGAGTCAGGGAGATGTGGTTTTTTCTGCTTGGTCTGAATAAGATCGTTCGCGCAGAAGCACACGCATAGAGCTCACGCGCATCATGGGACATGATGGCCAGACGTGCATGCCAAGTCACGCCAATGGCGGCCAGCGAAGCTCACGCCGGGACCTGAAGATGGCGGGTATTGGGCGCTCGTTGGGTGCCGTTGGGCCACGAATCTCAACCGACGCAGGAGAGCCCACGGTGCAGTCACGGTGCAGTTTTGCAATTTCCATGTCTTGTCGGATCAAAACCCACTCTTGCTGGGCAGTGCCGGCTCCCAAGAGGTCTTTGGGCTTGGACGGCCTCGGAGACGGCCTTGGGCATGCGCGGCCTGTTTGGGCTGTTCCGGGGAGTCGAGTTTTGCAAATCACAAATGCAACAAGGATGATGCTATTTGCCAATCAAATGTCAAGCCGCGGAGAGTGGCTTGGAATTACAATTGGCCATGTGCCGCCAACGACGCTGATGCTGCTGGCGAACAACTCGATTGCCTCGGACGGGTACACACAATGTGCTTTGTCTGTTGCTTGTGCCATTGCAACAAGGCAACCGGATAGGGGGGCTTGCCTCGACGAGGCTCTGCCCTAGGCGATTTGGAGTTGCAGACTGTCTTGCCTGCATAGCCGCAGCCGGCATGCGGTTCCTTTAAGAACGAGGCTCTCATCATGCCTGAGTCCTCTTGGATTTCCCGTCAGGCTCTGCTCTGCCCTCGACGGACCACTCGAGTCAACCCCGAGGCAAAGGAACAAAGGCCATGGCAGACGTGACCCCCTCAAACCCGAGATGGGTTGATGTCACACTCGACAGGAACAGGCGCTCGATCCGCATCACCGAGGAGAGCTGGGAAAAGTTCAAGCCCATCCTCTGCGCCCTCTACAAAAACTACACGCTCAGCATCGTCATGGAGTTTATGAGGAAGCGTCACGGTTTCCGGGCGAGGTAGGTTGGCCTTGAGACTGTCTGTACTTGTTCTGACCAGTCAACTGCCAAACAGCAAGCGCCAGTATGGCTATCGGTTCGAGAAGTGGGGGATCAGAAAGTACAACGCTGCTGCCGAAAAGAAGAATGCCGTGGAATCCCTCCCGGACATGGAATTTGACGACCATGGGTCTTTCAACACAAGTCCCCGGCCCGGCCTGCCCGTCGACGAGATGGACCACGATGACTACATACCCATGAAGCCGAGCTCTCTCCCGCGTATATGCTATCCCTGGGGACCTGGGGACGACAGTGAGGCAAGGAAGCTTGCCGCCGACTTTAGTGCTGTCATGCTGGACGACGAGAACGCCTTCTCCATCTACTCGGGCCTGTACAGCTCTCTATCCAACTCGGGACGGACTCACTCGGCGGCCCAGACGTTTGTTGCCATCTCCTGCTGCCGGGTCGCTGATAAGATGGACAATGCCCGCCAGGCGCGTGGACTGGTCTCGAATCTCCTGGCCCAGAGACAGGCCCAAGGTGCTGATCCCCATTTCGCCCTTTGCATGCTCAAAGCATACCTGGAAGACCATCTCGAGGAGACGGATAAGACGGGGGCGAAGCGCAACACCTGCAACACTGTTGAATTCTTCCTCGGAGACGACGGATCGCTCAAGGATCTCCCTCACAACTATTCCTCCATTGACCTGGTGGCCTACTACTTCCTCTCCCATGGCCTAGAACAGTATGAGCAGGCCGAGGCAGAAGGCTCCCTACGCTTCGCGACAGAGCACCTCCTCAACGAGTTTATCAGAACACAACCCTTTGTCGCCAAGATCCAGCAAAACATGTCGTCTCCCTTGCGTCTCTGCGTGTCATGGTGCAGTCAACAGCTCGCCCGCAACCACCCGGTTCCCCTGCAGAGCCCCTTGGTACAGCCCAGCCCCGGTATGCGTTACTGGTGGGATAACATTAGAGTCTTTTGCACCCTCTGGAACGTCATGCTGGGCCTGGTCAAGGCCGGCGCCGTGCCCGACTGGTACAAGGAGTGCGAGTCTGCCTACGGCATCTCGGCCTCTGAGCTCCTCGCCACCGTGTCCTGGATGGTCTGCGCCGAGACGCTCCCCTCTAACCGTGCCGTGTCCGACGAGGACCTCATCAAGGGCGCTGCCGAGTGTGCCCACGGCCTCTCGGAGCTCAAGGAGAGCGACCTTTTGATCAAGTTCCTCGACAGGTTCGAGTGGATGAATGAGATTGTCGACCTGGGCGAGGATGAAAAGTCGTTTGAGACTCTTGTCCAGTCCCAGCTGCGCCAGTACCTCTCCGAGACTCTCAGGATCAGGCTTCCCTACCCGGCCCAGAGCCAGGACAGCGCCGTCACGGGTCTAAACGGCCTTGATGTTTTCAACTATCAGGACGACTTTGGCCTTGTCAATCTCGACTTTGCTGCCATGCAGTCGCCGAGCCAGCTGGGGTTTGGGGCTTGCTCGACGGGATGACTCTTTTTGGTGTTTGTTTATTTCCTGATGATATTGTCCTTGTTCTCGTTGTATTTTTGGCTTGTCAAGTTTGTATATTCAATGACGTCCAGCACCCCCCCCTTCCTTCACTTGTATCCAGAGGAATTACAAAGCCACGGATGAGGTAGAGTAGAGCGTAGCGAATCCAATTCTTTTACAAAGACACAAACAAAGTACACTCGAACAAATCAAGAAACAACACCAGTCTATGTGACGCAGGGGGTATCAACCACTCTCACAACGCGCCGCCGCTTATGCCACATGTGATAAATAAAGCAAAGAAAACATCGAGGGACCCAGGCCCTCTTCAAGAAGCGAAAGGCATGACACAGCTGTATCCATGATCCCATCCATTGCACAATCTCCCATAGTCCATCACATTCAAACCTCCGTCACCAGCTGCTCACCCTCGTCGAGCAGCTCCGTAACCTTGCGCAGGTTTCCAATCAGGCTGCGGCCGAGACCTCCAAGGAGCAGCTTCTCGGCGTTGGCAGGCAGGCCGAGATAGGTAGGGGGCTCTCGCTCGGGCAGACGGTGGATCCAGGCCTGGAAGTCCTGGAGGCTGGTGCCCGACGGCACGACGAGGCCGCCCTCGGGGCCGTCGACGAGCTTGTGGTCGACCTCGTACGCGGCGGGGGTGAGGAACGACGTGACGAGCTGAGAGAGGAGCTTGAAATCTCCCTCGTCGTCAATCTTGCCACCGTACGTCTCCGTCACCAGGTATCGCAGCATCTCCCAGGGGATGTTCTGGGGCGCCAGGTTGGTTCGGTTGCCTGCCACGCCGTCGATCCACGTGTCGACAATGTAGGCGGAGCATTCGTACTGTCGTCATGTTAGTTATCAAGTCAAGGAATACCAAGTAAAATCATGACTTACATCGCTGTCGTTAAACTCCCAGAATCCCTTCCAGCCAAGGTTTGGCGCATATCGCAGCCTCTCCTGCACAACGGCGTGCAAGAAGGACAGCAGCAGGTATAGTCGTGTCCTCTCCACTGGGCTCTTGGTGGCCCGAGTCGACAGGGACGACATCGAGTCCTTCATGTTGGCTCTCACACCCGCGGGCTGCTCGTACATGAGCACACGAGAGGCTCGGAGCAGGTTGACGGGGATCTTGGGGCTCGACTCCATCGACAGGAAGAGACGGAAGTCCGAGTGAGGGTTGAGCGACTCCATGCGCTTCTCCAAGCTCTGGAGCCAGGTTGGAGCCAAGTGCACGTTCTTGACCAAGACCCATGAGCCGGTCTGGGCCGCGTTGCTGATGGCCTTGTCGGCGCTGGCGAGACCCTCGTTGGAACCCATGGCGATGTTGGTACACTTGACGCGCATCCTCTCGACCAGGTTGTCCACCTTGTAGCTGGCATCGAAGCCAGGGCTCGACACCAGAGAGATTGGCAGCGTGGCAGACACTTGGGTCACCGTCTGCTTCAGGTCCTCGACAATGTCAAAGATGTCAGAGCCAAAGACCTGAGCAACGAAGCGCTCGGCGGCGGGAACAAACCGGTCCATCCTGAAGAGCTTGACAAGCAGGAGGGACAGGAGGGCTTGGTCCACGGCCTCGGTATTGTCGTCCCAGATCTGCGGCACGGCATTCTCGGCCAGCTCCTCGGTAAAGAATCTGTCCCAGTCCTCGGTGGAGATGGCGTCGATTTTGTCCTTGATAGCGCCGAGCTTCCTGGCCTGTGCGAATGCGTTTTCCCGGTCATCAGGGTGTGACGAGAGGTCCCTGCCCTCGACACGGTTGTCGAGGATCAGGTCGATCAGAGACTTGTCCATCTTGTAAGGCGAGGCCTGAGCGAGAAGCATGCCCAGCGTGATGCGGTCCTTCTGGAGCAGACCAAGGGCGGTCCGCTTGAACGTGTTGACAAACAGGTCCTTGACAATGACGTCGCGTCTGGCATTGTGGTCCGTCTCGTTGGCGAGGTTCTTGTTGCCGTGGAGCACCGACTGGAAGATGTCGAGGAAGTACTGGAGCGAGAACTGGTAGAAGTGGTTGAGGTAGTGAAGCTGCTCCAGAACAGCAAAGACGGCACTGCAAGATCGGGCAATGATGCTGTACTGTTGCGTGATCTGCTCAACCTCGGCCATGACACCCTCGGTGCTGCTCATCTTGCCAGAGATCTCGGCAGCCTCCGTCTTGAGAGTCTCGAGCGTCTCAATGACGTTGTCGTCATCCAGGATGTTGCCACGAGACTCGTTGAGCGCCTGAAGCAGCCGCTTCTCGAGCTGTCGCAGGTGAATCTTGAACTCTCCCTGAAGCTTGATGAGGTTGGAGCGTCGTTCGTCAACATCCGGACGCTCCGACTTGAGCACATCGTTCAGGGACTGCGTCTGCAGACTGCTCTGGGTGACGGTAAAGTTGACAAAGGTGGTTCGACTGCAAATGTCTGGCGCAAAGGTGGCCGATGGATCGCGAGTGGAGAGGTAGAGCTTAAAGGCAGGCGAAAAGTCAATCTCTTGCTTGCCGAGCTGGATGAGAACACGCCCGCCAGTTCGTTGGCATTCCTTGTTGAGCACGTGGTTGAGGATAGGATCCAGATGCTCGGCGTCCTGGATGAGAATGGGGTTTCCGAATCGAAGGGAACTCTCGAGCTGCTTGGTAAAGGTGTCGTCCAAGAAGCTCGTCACCGTCAAGCGGCGATCCTTGCACTCCTTCTGCAGGAACTCGGTCACTCGTCCCGAGGGGTCGATGATGAGAGGGTAACGGTTGAAGCGCTTGAGAATGATGGCATTCTCAGTGCACAGGTCATCGACAGGGAGAGCGTTCTCCTGCCAGCCCAGGCGCTCATCAGCCGTGGACAGGTATTCAGTCACGGGGTTTGGCGACTTGTACTGAATACCAGAAAGGTGAAGCTGATGGAACCAGTCATCCATCATCGACTTTCGGAACGTCTGGTCGTATAGACCACTGTACGCCAGGAAGGCCGCAGCCACGAGCACATCTCCGACGAGGGTGCTGATCTGGATCTCAAACGACTTGCTTCCCGCCTCCCAACGAACTCGCTCCGAAGACAGACTGTCGAGGAGTCGGACACTGCGGTCCACCTTGAACTGGACTCTGGACATCTCGGCCTTGATGGCCTGCGTCTCGCTGATGAGCGCAGCATACTCGGTCTTGTACGTGTTGATGCTGGCCTCGAGCTCCGCAATGTTGTTCTGCACAGACTTGGCCTGGGCCTTGGTCTCCAGGGCTTGATCCTCGAGCTGGTCGACCTCGATCTTGAGTGGTCCAACCCGGTCGAGGATGTCAAAGTAGTTGACCTGGGCATGAACCCATTGAACAAGAGGACCACAAGCCTTGGACGCGCGGTTGACCTTTTCAAAGGTGAACTCGGGGTTGGACAGGAAATCGGCGCGCATCTTGTTCCTCAAGCCCTTGGTCATCTGCTTGGCATTGTCAAACATGAGGATGCTGGCGATAAAGTCGTCCTTTCGCACGATTCCCTGCACCGCCTTCCAGTCGTTGATCCTGTGACCGAGCAGGGTGCACACGGCATCCATGGCAAGTCGAACACCCTGAGGCGGGTTGCCCATGGACCTGACTTCGGTCAGATGCTGACGCTTGATGTTGCTGACGCTGGCCTTGGCCTCCTCGACAGCAGGCTCTGCCTTTGCGAGATCCTCCAACACAACCTTCTTCCGCGAGGCAACCTCGGCCTCCTGCTTCTCCAAGTTGGCCTGAATCTCCAACGAAGTATTCTTCCTCTGTTCCGCCACTCGCTGATCAGCAACCATGCGCTGCAGCTTCTCGTTCGCCTCGGCATCCTTCTGCTCTAGCTGCTTCTTCTTCTCCGCCAGGCTCACTCGGAGATCCCGGACCTTGTCCACAGTGTCTCGGAGCTTCTCCAGACCAACGTTCAAGTGACGCTGCTGCTCCTCGAGGTCCTCCCGCTTCTCGTTGTAGAGCTTGATGTACTGCGTGACAAAGTCGAGGAAGTGTCGGGGCGTCAGGAACGTAACCTTGCCCTGCTGCTTGAGCAGCTTCTCGTTGTATCGCTGCAGCGAGTAGTGAATGTGCACCATCGAATTGACAACCGTCTCGCGATGAGACGGGGGTAGCTGCAACCCACGATACGCCACAGGAATCGTGTCAGGACACTCAAAGTTGCTTCGGTCCAAGTCGACGGATTGTGTGAGCTCATGGCCGACTTGGAAGAGAGCCTGATCAGACCAGTCTCCGAACCAGTTGAGGACGCATCGGTTGAACAGGGCAGGACTGGTCGCAGCCTTTGACGAGAGGCCGTCCTCAGGGGGGTTCATGGTAAACACCACGTGCAGGTTCTTGACGATCTGCTGCGTGAACCACTTGTAAAGTTCCTCTGGCGAGTCAAGGTGCAGGTTCTGTCGCTGGGCGCCCTCCTTGCAAGCGGTCATGAGGGCGGCGTACTCGTCTCCCTCGAAGAGACCAGGGACTTCAGCGTTGGCGAGCAGCGTGTTCATTCTCTCCAGGAAGCCCGAATCCAACACATTGGACTCGTCCATGATGAAGCAAATCTTTTCACCCTTGCAACCGCAACGTCGAAGGACATCTCGAAGATCGTCATCAAAGTCCTCAGCAGAGTACTTTCCGTGCACCTTGATCTGGAAGACTTTGAGGCCATTCATCCACGCCACGAAGCGAGATAGCGTAGTCTTGCCACTGCCGCTGACACCAATCAAGATGAGATGACCCTGGGGTTGTCGGAAGACACGATCGATGCGCAGCACGTGCTCCAGGACATCGTTGAAGAGGATCAGGGGAACGTCCACCTCTTCTTCGCAGAATGTCTTCAACCTAGCCCTCACAAAGTCTCTCAGCTGCTCACGGTCGACAGGGACGTAGTTCTTGGACAGCCAGTTCGAGAACAGGATCGGGCCTCCAAGGGCCTTCTCCTGGTCAATGTTGGGGAAGAAATCCAATGCGATGCGATGGACAGTCTCGTCAGTCCATTGCCGTTCCTCTTCGGCGACCAATCGATCCTGGAAGAGGCGCAGAGCTTCGTGAGCCCAGATTCGGATAAGGCCCTCAATGGACAAGGCCTCCAGCGGTCGAATAGCCTCGTACACACCACGGACCCATCGAGTGAGTTCACGAGGGGAGTAGACGTAGTGGGGCTGGATCTTGGGCGTGAATCTTTGCTGGGACTCAAGATAGAAGCGAACCATGGCGTGGGTAAGGGGCTCTGCATATCCTCGGAGAGATGGAATGATCTTGAGAACTGCCGTGTTGAAAGTGCCGTAGATCTGGTTGAGAGACAGCTCACCAGGATAATCGACCATGATGAGGGGCGCGTGTCGAAGGAATCTAGCGCCCATGGGAGTTCGTCCAGCGTCAGTAGGAGGGTTACAAGCGCCGACAAACTGGATACGGTCGAGAGTGACCCATGACTTGTCAGATGTTCTCCAGAAGCCGTTGTGCTCAACAAGCTGGCGAAGGAACGAAATAGCACGTTGCGTTCCATACTTGTCCGGTGCCGGCAAGTTGATCTCATCACAGAAGATGACAAGCCATCGTCCGATCTGAGTGGGCGAGAGCATCACACCATTCAGCGTCTTCTTGTATTCGCAGTACTGCTCAAACGTCTTGATGAGCAGGTCAGGAGTTGTCGCGCTCGAGAAGTTGAGACCGACGACTTCCATGTTGGGCAGCTTGCGCAGGGCGCTGAACAGGGTCATTGTTTTACCGGATCCAGGAGGACCACAGAGCAGCAGAGGCTTGTGCTCGGCGAGCCATGAGTAGAGAACATCCTCGTGACGGACCGTGTCCAGTGTGGGAATAACGACATCGGTCTGAGTGATGGAGTGGGTGTTGACCTCCACCGACGGCACCTGGTTCTGCCAAGGAGCCCACTCAGACTTGGGAAGGGTCACGTCGAAATCGATGAGAGAGCTGGTGCCATCCAGAGGAGGCGAGCCAAAGTTGGCCAAGGCGCAGATATCATCACCGAATGCCTTTCTGTCAGTGAGGGGGCAGTCACCAGTAAGTGCCCAAACAAGTGCCAACAAGAGCTTCTTCGAGATGAAGGACTCGATCTGCTCAGACTCGAGGGGGAAGTCGGAGTGCTGGCCATTGTACTCGATAGCGTCTCGGACCGCCTTGTTGAGCAGCGAGAAGAGGGTGGTGAGCACACGAGCGACTGTAAACTCCATAATGTGGTTGTAGCCCTCAGCGCGCTGGAGAGCTTGGAGGATAAAGTCCTCGTCGGTCAAGTAGACCTGGAGCAGATTGGCAAACTCGCCCTGCACAGCCAGCGTCTTGGCAGGGCTGTGTCCCGTAGCAACACTATCCTCATCCAAGTCCTCAAAGGGCACGCTGCGGAGAGTCGAGAGATAGTTTTCGACCATCATGATCGGCGAGACAGTGTCCTCGCTGAACCAGACCATACCGCAGCGACTGACGGTGGCGAGAGTAGCGTACTTGAGTGTCTCGACTTCGAACATGATTCGGACGTTGGGGGGCAGGTTGAGACGTTCACCGTTGGGGAGAGTAAGCAGCTTGTTGTCATCGAGCACACTGTTCAAGTTCTCGACCCATTCAGGATCGACATCACCATCAAAGACGATCCAATGCCTCTTTGAGTCCTCGCCACGCAGGTTGTCGACAATCTTGCGGAGAATGCTGGTAAACAGACCGTCGGTCCACTCACGAGTGGTCGAGTCGAGGTTTCCGTACAGCGCCTCTTTCGACATGACCTTTGAATCGATCACATGAGACACGCCTTCAACGCCCTCAACCTTTTGTAGGGCATCGAGCAGAAGCTTCCAAGCAGCAGACTTTCCGGATCCAGAGTTACCAACCATCATGACACCGTGGTGGATCTTCTGAATCTGGTAGAGCTGGAGAACCTTGGTCATCCAAAGCTCGTTGACAACGAGGTTACGCTCGGCTGCAAGAGTGCGGATGGCGTCCTCCAGAGCCTCAAGGTTGGCCGGCACGTACTGGACGCCAGGGAAGCAGTCTGTTTCAATCGTTGCCATGATCTCAACATCAGATTTGATCAGCTTGGGCGCAATCGTCTCTCGAATGCTCTGAACGATGATCTCGGGCTCGACAACCTCCTCGGAACCGAGGCTGCCTTCACCCAAGCGGGCACGCTTGAGGCCACCGGAGCTGACCAAAACACTCTTCAACGCACGCAGACCAAAGTCGTAGTGAGCTTGCTTGGACAGCTTGCCAGAACACTGATCGAAGAAGGGGACAGTCTGCTTGGAAAGCTGCTTGGCCTGGTTGAAACCCTGAGAGTAGAGCATAACCTCGGCAATGAGCTCCTTGTCTGGCTTCGACATGGCAACGCTTCGGAAAAGCTTCTTCAAGTTGTCGGGCAGGTTGGATCGACCGGCATAGCCAGGGTTCATGGTGATGAAGATACCAGTGTTCTCGTTGACGTGGAGGTGGCGGCCGACCAGCTCAATCTGTGACTGGTCATCCTCGACACCCTGCTTGAGACCCAGCTGAATGTTCTGGATCTGCTGCGAGACAGCAGACAAGATGCGCTCCTCCAGACGGTTGAACTCGTCGAAACAGCCCCAAGCGCCGACCTGGCAAATACCGAGGAAGATACGGCCCATGGCCTGGAAGTCGAACGTGTCGTCACAGCAAAAGACAAGAGTGAATCTTCCCAGCTGCACACCAAGGGCTTTGACTGATTCAGTCTTACCCGTACCGGCAGGACCATAAGGCGAACCACCCAGGCGTTGACACAGTGCCTGGGTGAGAGTGAGGAAACATCGATCGGTAAGAGGAGTGCGCACAAGGCGCTCGGGAACTCCCAGGTATTCGAAGCCATAGTTGAGCTTCGCGTTGGCCATCTTGATGTACAGGCGGTCGAGGTATTCGCCCTGGGGATCGTAGACGTAACGCATCTGCAACTGCCAGAGGTAGTGGCTGGTAGAGTTGGCGTTGGCGTTGATGAGCTTCTCGATCGTGTCGCGCTGGTGGACACACTCGGTGATCAACTGTTCGCACTTCTTCCTCAGGATAACCTCCAGCTCTCCCAGGACTGTGTCGGCAAGGACGCGGAGGACCTCAACTTCACGATCAAAGATGGACTTGAGCGTCTCGCCGCCAGCAGTGAGAGACTTGTCGACCGCAGTCGTCCAAGCAACCTGGGTAGCAAGCACGACGATTTGGCTGGGGTAAGCGTCCATAAACTCGTTCAGAGCCTCTCGATCAATGTTGTCTGATTCAAAGATGGGCGTGTACTGGTCAACAGCCTCGGCAAGCAGCTCAGCCAGTGTCGACTTCATACCACCCTCGAGAAGCGCCAGCCAGTCGTTGATCTTGGGTGTCTTGGCCAAAGAGATTTCCCTCTTCAGTCGGACAACCTCGCCTTCTTTAGAAGTGAAGCCGGAAATGACGGTTTCATCGTCCATGACAAGACCTGACAGACCAGCAAACATCTTCTTGAAGTGCTTGGCAATGCGCAGCGTGTCGTTACTGTTACCAATCATCTCCAGGAGATCTTCGTCACCAACGAAGTAGAATCTGGGGAACGACACTCGCTCCTTTTCCAGATATTCACCAAGCGCCTTCTGGATCTTGTTGAGCATCTCTGCGAGTCGCTCAAGGGACTTTTGCACGTTGGGGATGTTGAGGACCTCAAGAACGTACGGCGACTTGTTGGCCTTCTTCATGACAGCCAAGAACTCGCTGTTGATGTTCTGGAAGCGGCCCGACTCGATGGGGAGCAGATGCTTGATGTCTGCGTTGCCAGTAAAGACACCCTCGAGGTACACCCATTGGCGCTGGACATCAATCCACACGTCAAAGAGAACATGGACGCGGTTGAGTTTGTCCTCCCAAGCAACAGCCTCTTCCTCAAACTCCTTGTAATAGGGAGAGTGCTTCATAGCCTGCAGAGAGTTGAGATTTTCGCTGCACTTTGCAAAGAGGTCGTCCCAGCCGCGAATGAGTCGGATCTTGTTCTGGTAGTTGACCATCTCCAAAGCATAGTTCTGCCATGTCTCACGAACTTGCTTCAAGAACTCTTCGAGAGCCATCTCACCCTGAGCCTGGGCAATGATATCCTTGACGATGACCTCGGTGGCAACCAGGTTGAGGTCCCAGACATCACCAAGAGTCATGGAGCTGGGGGAGAAGCGCTTCTGCGGCTTGATCTGCTTGTAAATCTTGTGCCAGTGACGTTCGCGGATGGCATCAGACTTCAAGTCGGACAGAATAGAGTTGACCTTGAGGAAACCACGAAGAATGCCCTGAACATGCTCGAAAGCGGCATACTGTCGCATTCTGCTGGGCATTTCCTTGGTGCTCTTGATGAGGTCGTCAACCTTGGATCGGATCTTGCGTGGCTGAACAGCAGTCCAAAGGATATCGCGTGTCTCGTTGAGACTCGCCCAGATGGTGGAGAGGTTAGACCAGACAGACTGGAAGTCGCGGACCTCCTCAAGGGTGGCTTCAAGAGAGGTGTCGGGACTGGCAGGAATATCCAAAGCCTCCTTGGCCTTGGCCACCATGTGAGCATCATCCTGGAGCTTGGAGATGCGAGATTCAAAGGAGCTGAGGGTGGCAGAAGCAACATCAGGCTGAATGGTTCCGGAAACAGGCTTCTCCTCGTTCCACTGGGCAGCAATCTCGGCGATTCGTTCATTGATCAACTTGTCCTCGGCAACAATCTTGGCCTGTAGCGCATCGGTCTGGTCCTGGACGATCCTCGACTTCTTTTCGAGAATCTCCTTGAGCGCCTCCCACTGACTGTCGATCTGCTCAATGTGCAGCCAGTCATTGGGGAACTGATATCGTTGCCTGACAAGCGTCGACTGCCCTTGGCGGAACATGTCGATCTCGGGTGCCCACGTCTTGACGTTGCGCTTGCAGCTCTGCACGACAGTAATGAACTGAACAGCCTGGGCAGTCGAAGAGGCATCTGAGCTCTGGCTCTCGAGGTGCTTGCGGGCCTTTTCGATCTCTGCATTAATCTCACGCATGCGGTTTCCAAGGCGGTTGGCAAACTTCATAAGAATCTCATGCTGCCATTGGTCATATTTGGCATTGACCTTGGTCTGGACCTGGTCGTAATCAATGGTGAGATGGCCAAAGGCGCGGCTGACCTCTTGAGTGTCAAAGGTAGATCGAGTCTTGCGAATCTCCTGCAGAAGCTGCAACCAGCGCGGAAGCTGTTCGCCAAGAGCATCGTAGACCTGCTCAGACTGGAGATCCCAGAGGGACTGGAACTGCAGCCACTTGTCGACGTAGGCACTAACCTCGTGCAGCTTCTTCTCGACAGAGACGTAAACGCGCTGCAGCAGGCCGGCGCACTCTGAGGGCAGATCGGTAAAGCGAGGCTCGTCATTGGCAGTGGTGGTGAGGCTCATCTGGTATCGCGTCGCCTTAATCTTGCGAAGGTTGCAGACAATGCCAAGCCACTCGTGAAGATGGAGGAACCAGCTGGCGCGTGCAAACTCCAGAGGAGGGTCGAGATAGATGACCTGGTTGCGCATGGCCAGTTCGAGCACCAGACGCTTCATGGTCGGACCGTCCGGCTTGGCCTCTTCGTTGCTGTTGTTGATCTTTCGTCGCAACTCATCATCAGGGGTGTCATCCTCAAACGCTTCGATCCATGCGTGGACGGCGCTCTGAAGGCGGGTGAGGAGAATCGACTGAACCTTGGTGTTCAAGCCACGCACCCAGAAGTCCAAGTTGACATATTGCTCCAGGTTCAGCTGATCAACAGCAGCTTGGATCGTATCCAAACGGGTGTGGAACGAAGGCTCGTCATAGGGGCAGGTGTTGAGCTCCTTCAAAGCTTGCTCGACGGTGGCATGGATGAAGTTCAGGGAGACTGCCTTCTGCTGAAGAACCGACACAGCAGCCGCGAAACCGCGAATGAACATGCCGTGCTTGCTCTCCGTGTTCTTGGCGAGGCCAAAGTCTGTTCCACCAGGGAGCAACGGTCGTGCTTGTCTATTATCAGAGTAGAACAGCTCATGCGAGTTGATAAACGACTCCCATCGCAGCGGCACACCTTCACTAATCAACTTGTAGACATCGTTGCGGTATCCAAAGAGCAGAACTGATTCTTCACCCATAACCGAGATTTGTCGCAGCGTCTGAGAAAGCGTTCTCACACTCTCCATGAGGCTAACAGCGTAGGGGTAGACTCGTTTGGCATCCTTTGAGACAGTCGTAACAGCGTGAGGCACCGAGTACGATTGCCAGGTAAGGTTGCGCGTCTCCTTGAAGAGGGTAATGACTTGGGGATCAAAGTTGACAGTGAGCTCAAGAATGCCACCGGCAGATCTGACACGGGCAATCTCAAACAGCTGGCCAGAAATGGAGATCTTGCGTCGACCCACGTCAGCGAGCCATGCCTCGTAGATGCGAGCAGTGTCCAGCTTCTGCTTGAAGAGCTCGCTCTCCTCCTGGAGCTTGTGACCTTCAGTATGCATGGTCCAGTCGGGGCCGAGAACAGCCTCGACCTTTCGCATGTAGCCATCAAGCTGGAACTTGATCTGGCGCGCCCAGATAATAGCACCTGAGACAGGTGGGAGATCGCGAAGCTGAGCCATCGCGTGAGTCTCTGAGTGACCATACTGCTGCTTGAATCGCTCATGCAGCCCGTTGATGGCCTGCTTGACGTGATCCATCAGCTGGTTCTGGTACTCCTGAATAGCACCGCGGATCTTGGGCCGGACAAAGAGAGCGTTGAACTTGGAAAAGACTCGGAACATCTCGTTGGCGGTCTTGGCGGTGGCCAGTCGGTCTCGAAGTCTAGCGATGATGGAGTTCTCGACTCGAGTCGTGCGCTCGTTGTAAAGGTTCTCGGCTCGCACCCAGCGTTCCTTGCCCTGATCGGTGACATCCAGCAGGTCAACGTTGTGAAGAGCCTCCCAAGCCTGCTTGACCTCCTCGACAGCGTCAACATCGCCCATCTCCTCCATGACGATGCCGTTGGAGCCCGTCGTCTCGGTGACGCCGGGGATGGTCGCCTGGGGGCCAAGAACGTTGATGATGGTCCGCTGGAGCTGCTCGTGGTTGTCGCGGAAAGTGCTGACATACTTGATCCTCGACTCGAGTTCCGAGTGCTTCTTGTTGATCTTGATGGGGATAAACTTGTCGTTTCGACGTCGGGTCACTTCACGCGCGACATTGGTGAACTCCTTGACGCTCTCCTCCCAGGTTTGGAATATGTCATCGCAAGTCCCCATGATGGTCTGGAACTGCTGGTAGTCCAGGTCGACCAACTCGGTGCCGGGAAGCAGTCGATGGAGCACTTCGTCGAGATCGGCCGAGATGGCTTCAACGAGCGGCAGGGCCCTGCGGATCGGGTAAGGGCAAATCCTCAGCTTCTTGTTCAGATGTCCAAAGATCTGCGCGATAGCCTCTTGGGCCTTGGAAAGAGAGGTGGCAGAAAGGAGCTCATCCAGAGGGAAATCACGCATGAGCTGGTTGTACTTCTGAACCTTGTCCATAGCTTCCTTCAGGCCAGTGTCAGCCGTGAAACTCACGGTGGCCTGGAAACGCTTGGCATGCTTGAGGATCTCCAGCGTCAAGAGAACACCCTCACTCCTGAGCTGGCCCTCAATACCCTCCAGAGCCGACTCCATGGACAACCAAAAGTTGACCTCCTGGCTCGCAGTGTTGAACTCTTGGTTCGCATTCGAGGATGGGTCCTTGGTCAACTTGGTGATCCCCTGGATGGACTTGATCCAGGTGTTGACGTTGGCCTGCAGTCGGTTGAGGAACGTGCTGTCCTGGATGAGATTCTGAGGGATCGCGTCAAGGGAGGGTCGCGTATGGCGGGACTCGGCGTCGTCGAGGACATTCTGGACGATGGAGTGAAAGGTGAGTGAGATCTCGGGAATATCGACATTCTGCTGGAGATGGAGCAAGCTCAGCTCCAGATCGTTGAGTCGCTTCTTGGTCACTGGAATTCCCGTCTTGGCGTCAACGTCCGCCCGTCCTCTCGACCCGTTGGCCAGCTGCTGGCTCTTGGTGTTGGCATCGAAATACGGCACCAAGGCGTGGTGGACCTGAGAATGAAGAACCTCCCAAGGGGAGAGGGCCGCACCCTGCTCTCCAACTCCGGCATTGAGGGAAGCAGGGCCAGGCAAATTAGTAATAAATATTTGAGATGTAAGGGGTCGGGTCGGGTCTATAGGTTGAGGAGATTTGATGAGGACGAGAGAGGAGACGGTCGTGGAGGACGACGAGATCTCGGTGGAAAGGGTGAAATTGTAGGTAACCGGCACTGTCAAACATCAGCAAGACCAACACACAACATTCCCCAGGTTCGAGTCGACAAACCAGTAGCATCGGCTCCGGGCTCTACAGCAGACGGGTTTGCAATATCCTTCTGGATATAGAGCACATTCTGGCTATCGCTCGCAAACCGCGTGCAGCGCGAGACGGTCTCGCCGTAGCGGCTCTTGTGCAGCAAGCTCCCGAGCTGCTCGAGCTCGTCGCGGGTGGCGCCGAGGGCGATCTCGCACACGGCGGCGAGATGCTCAACCACGCGTTCGGGCTCGATGGTCGGGAACGGCGCGGCAGCTGCGACACCGTTGGCAGAGCTCCCGGTGCTCGGCGCGGCAGCCGAAGTAACCTCCATGGCGGGCAAAGGAGGCTGCGGTATCGGCCGAGAGAAGAAGAGGGTGAGGAAAGCTTA